>CM053762.1:69313613-69339816 GCA_028658305.1 Pachyuromys duprasi
CTCCTGTACACAAAAGATAAAAGGGCTGAGAAGGAAATTAGGGAAACAACACCCTTCACAATAGCCACTAATAACATAAAGTACCTTGGGGTGACTCTAACCAAGCAAGTGAAAGACCTATATGAAAAAAAAATTTCAAATCTCATTTTGGTCTTTTTGTTTGTTTGTTTGTTCTGTTTTTATTTTCTTGCCTGACTTTTAAGCCCAAACTGTGGTTTTCAGGGCTAACTGTCCATTTGACAGAATCTAAAAGGGCTTAGGAAAGAAGCCTCTGTGGGGATTATCTGTGCTATCTCAGCCTCTGTGCATGCCTATGGCAGATGATCTTGACTTTATTAGTGGAAAAGGAAGGCCTACCATTGTGGATGGCTCATTTCTTGGGCTGGATCAAGAGTGAGCTGAGCATGGATTCATCCCTCTGCTTCCTGCTGTGAATATGAGGGGACCAGCTTGGTTTAAGTCTCTGCTTACTTGACTTCCTGGCCACAGTGGATCATACCCTTGAACTAAGAAGCAAAATAAGCCCTTTTTCCCTTAAGTTGCACTTGTCAGAGTATCTTACCACTGCAACAAGAAAAGAAACTGAGACATATACCGTGTTCTTCACTGTGTTAAGTTACGTTGCAGTCTTTAATCCAAAATTTCCCATTGCAAGCAAAGCAGGAGTGATGGTGATAGACATGCCATCCTCAGATGGAACATCTGGGCACATTCAGAACCCACACTTCTTTGGCCAAATAGTTCTTTGTCCTCAATACAACTTTAAAATTGGCACTTAGGAGTCCCAGTAGATTTTTTGCACATGCTGGTGCTTTTAAATTAAGTTTTGCTAAAATAAACAAGCACATTATAACTTCTGAAGAATAAATGTGGAGCAAGAGTCTTTAAGACCTGTGAAATTTTAGAACAATTCAGTTCCTGAAATAGCCTGCTAGCTTTTTTATAATTTGGTGAAAAGTAGAGTGATGAAATGGGATTCCAAGACTTTTTCCCAAATCTGGTCTTAAGTTCAGAGGCACACTGAGTTGTTCGGGGGCCACCAACTTCCCTCACTCAGTGATACAAAGACAGCATGAAGCTGTCAATTCTCTTCTGCCAGCCACTGAGTCAGTACTTTGTGCTATTTTTATAAGTAAGCCTTGTAGCGACCTGCTGCGGTGAGCATGCTCCCTGGCAGATGACACAGATCCCTAGAGGGTTAGTGTGCAAACAGAGGTCCAAGCCTCTGCAGGGAATGTCTAGAGCCCCCCTCATGGTCTTTACTATAGGAATAATAAGCACTTCTTTGGGGAAATTACTGAAAGGAACATGTTAGCAAAACTCCAAGTGGCCTTGTTCTGAGATCATCAGGGTTTCAGCATAAGATAGAGCCATGGGCCACTGAGGTGACTCAGCAGGTAAGAGTGCTTGTTGCACAAGTGGGAGGACTGAGTTCAAGTCTCCAGCACCTACATAAAAACAAAACAAAACCTTTGAAGGCCAGGTGCACCTATGCTCTCGAATAGACTAGATCACTGGGGCTTACTCTTCACCAGCCTAGCTCTAGTTCCAGTGAGAACTATGTCTCAAAGGGGTAAGGTAGCCTGATCGAGCAAGACACCATGCATGCTCCTCTGGCTTCTGTACAGGAACCCAGATGGGCACACGCATCCACATACAAATGCACATGTGTCCACATGCACGTGTACTCTCACAAGGTGAAAAAAGAAAGAAAACAGTAGTTTTCCCATGGCTTATAATGGAGCCCACTTCTGCAGAGAGGCTCTGAAGAGCCTCATAATCCAACCCTGAACTACCACTAAAATTCCTCACATCACAGCCAACTGACCTAGCATCGTCCATTCATTTATCTGTTTATTCACTCATGCACTCAATATCTGAGTATCTGAATATACCAGGCTGTGATGGTGATAAAAGCAGACATTCACAGTGCTTTGCAGTCAGGCAGAGAGAGAGAGAGAGAGAGAGAGAGAGAGAGAGAGAGAGAGAGAGAGAGAGAGAGAGAGAGAGAGAGAGAGAGAGAGAGAGAGAGAGAGAGGAGATAAATATCAAATGGTGTAAGTAAGGGTAGGACCTCAGACTGGCATTGGAGAAGTGACATTTGAACTTACCTCAAAGAGGTAAAGAGCATTTGCCTCCGAAGCAGCTCATTGCCTTTGTTTTCTTGCGTGGAACCACACTGTGTGCATCATTAATTTTTACCCAAACTCTAAATGGTCCTTGTAACCCAGGCCACTCACCCCTGAGAACTTTGATCTCCATGGGTGGAAAGGCACCAGGAATGTGAAAGACTGCACTTGCTGGGTCTGACTAATGGAGGAGTCCCTTGAGAAAGGACAGAGGCCTCATTTCTTGGGTAATAAACCCCTGAAAAAGAATTGTTTAGGGTCTATATTAGTTGATTTTATAGTTGCTGTGATTAAGAACCTAATTAGAAGCAACTTACGGAAGGAAGGGTTGATTTTGGCTCACAGTTTGAGGATGTCACTGTCATGACAGGGAAGCTGTGGTGATAGGTTCAGGGGCTACACCGGCAGTCCGAGGGCAGAGAGACCTATGCTGCTGCTCAGCCTCAGGACCACCTTGCATTGTGAGAAATCTGGCCCACATTCAGGTCAGGTCTTCTGTGATCAGTTAAGCCTTTCTGTGCCTTATGGACCCAAAACACCTTCTAAGGGAGTCCAAACCCTAGCAAGTTGACAGCGACAGTTAACCATCACAGGGTACTAGCAACGTGGTGGTATTACTACATGTTTAAATTCTCGGGCAAGTGACCCAGTTTCCTGCTTTATGTGTCTGCCATGTGACCTGTCTCCAAAAATGGTAGAAAGATAAAGAGAGAGCCTAGTGAGTAACATGTGCAGAGCATGAAACTCTCATGTCTTGGCCAGAAGCAAGGGTGACATCGGGGACCCTATCATATGTCATGTCATCATGTGTTGATTCTGAGCTCCCCTTGCCCCAGATCTCCCCCATAAATGATGCAGCATGCCCTTGCCTGCTCTCTGTGCCTATCTGTTCACAAATACAGCTCTCCACCCGCTCTGTCTTCTGTAGCTCATGAGGTTACAAACTACAGCTTTGATCACACTGTCTCACTGCAGCCCTTCAGGCCTTCCTGTTTCCTGAGGACCCAATCCAGGCTCTTCCACAGGCTCACAGTGAGTGTGGGTCTTGGCCCCAATGGTTTGCACAGCGCTTTTCAGTGTACTCTGTGATGTGTGCCGCCCAGTGCTGGGCTTCCCTCAGCAGTGTGAAAGCCGCGGCCTCTGCCTTACACCCAGGGCTCCAGGTAGCTTTCCTCTTCATCTGCTAGAGCCATTCCTGCCCCCAGCCTTTAAGCAGACCATGTGTTCTTCCTCTTTAGCTCGCTGAACTCTGTGTTTTGATCTAAATACCCCTTCCTATGGAAAGTGAGTTCTCACCAAAATTCTCTGGCATCTTGCCCACTTTAGGCTGTTCCAGGGTCCTTGCATTCCCTTCTTCTGAACTCATGTACCTCCTCTGAATCTTGCTTTCCCCAAATAGTAATTCCTTACAGGAAAAGTCCATTCTGGGTTTCATGTGTACCTTCCACAGATCGAATGTCAATGTAGATATACGTGTGCGTGCACATGAGTGCAAGTGGCCAGGCAGTGGAGAAGAGGGCGCTGCATCAGCTGGAGCTGGAGTTTCCGGCAGCGAGAGGCGGCTGTGAGCTGCAGGTGTGTAACAGGTTGGTCTAGAGTTGTTTTGTAAGAGAAAATAAAGCTTACACCCACTTCTGCAAGGAATTAAACAATTTAGGCACCCAAGACTTCGGCTTCCAGCAAGTTGTCAATTAGTTTATTTAAATTATTTTTTTTTACAACAGCTAATTGGAGCCTGGAGTCTTTTGTCTTTAAACAGCTAATCCAAAACAACAAAATAAAATGATTAAATATTCCTAAAACAATAGGATTCAGACATAAAATATAAGATTTAATTAAATTTGAGTTGTTAATCTTCACATAGAAATTAATTTCAAGTTCACTCAGAAGACAAAGAGCACACAGACATCGGGACTCCGGCCAGGAGCGTTGCTCACACCAGTCGCCAGGGCTTGGGGCAAGGGCCGGGACACCCTTAATGCTTCCAAATGGGAAAACGCGGGGATTGGAACTTTGTCTTCGCTGCTGTGTCAGTTTTTCGGATGTAAATAGGCTTCTTGCCCAGGATTGCTCAGGGAGTCTAGGATTTGTAGGAGGTGAAAGCTTTAGAGGAATCTGTAGTGTAATCATTTGCCTCCTGGAAAAGATGAAATTCAGAGTTGTTCATGAATACAAAAGTCAAGTAAAACTGCCCAGCAGGCTCGCCAGGCTCCTTTGCTTTTGTCTAGAGACTCTCTCAGGTTTCCCTGTACACTGCTGTTTTCAAGCCCTTTGCATTCCTTAAGAAATCATTATTTCATCCAACTTTTCAAATTTCTTCATATAAAATTGCTTATAGTATATCTTTATGTCACTTTAAATATCTATCATAAGTGGATATTGTATATTTTATCATGTATGCTTTCTGTTTTGCCTTGAACAATTTTGATAGTAATTGACCTATTTCATTCATTTTTAAATTTTTATTTCATCAAGAATCTTAATTCTTTCATTTATATGCATTTCATTAATTCTGTTCTTGCTTAAAAAAACAATCCCCCCAAATTTCTTGTTTTTTTTTAATAATATATTTTTCAGTATGTTAGGCTACATTCCACATATTTTGATATAATGGGTTTTGCTATTATTTCATTATAAGCATTTCTTCATTTCTATTGTGGTTTCTTCCTTAATCTTGGGTGATTTAAATCTGGGATTTTCATTTCATTTCTAATTTCTAAAATCATCTTTTCATACTTGATTTATGACAATTGCTTTGTGATAATTTTTATGCTGTTGATTTTTTAACTTTGGGTCTTGAGGAATCTGTATCTAGTATACTGTTTATCCTCCAAGTAGACTGGTTTTTATTTTAAAATTTTTCCTTTGGTTTGTTTTCAATCTCACTCTCCTGCTCATGTTAAAATTCTGTTTTATGCTTTGTAAAATGTCTTTAACATCTTGACTAGTCTAAAGATATTTCAGATTATTCTTAGGCCCAGTGTCTGGGCCCCCCGTTTCTACTGTTGTGCACCCAGTGCCTTCTGCTTGCTGGTCAGATTCCCCCATGTAGTTTGTATTTTTCTGTGCCAGCTCATCTTAAGCAGTTGTTTTTGCTTGTGTATTCCACTCCTGCTTGCTACACTTGCTTACATAGTGCTTTCCTTCTGTTTCTGGACACTTCTACAGCCCTAGTGGGAGGGTTTCTGCTTCTCAGGGTTGCTCCTGCAGTGTGTGGAGCCGGCCGCCATCACATTAAATTGTCCTGGCCTACTTGCTAAAGACAACATTTCTCTACTGACGGCCCCACGTAGACAACAGCTGTCCTGACTGTGCGCATGGAGCTGGGGTCAACTTTTCCTGCCTCCCTTTCCGCACAGTAGCTGCATTTTGTTCCTGTTCTCTCCACTCACTAGCATGGCCCTCCACCTGGGTGTGTGAGGCCTGCCCTTTGCACTTGCCTTATGGAGACACTGAAGTCAGGGTTACAGTCGCCTCAGGTTCTGCTCTAACCCACTGCTGCCACTTCTCTCTCTCTCTCCTTCCTTCTTTCTTTTTCTTTCTTGTGTGAGTGTGTGAGTGTGTGTGTGTGTGTGTACTGTGTATAAACATATGTTTGTGGGTTCTCCTTGGGACCTCAGAAACTATGGGAGTGTGTCAGGTGCCCTGCTCTTACCACTCTCTGACTTCATTCCTTGAGACAAGCCATCACCCACCTAGGTGGCCAACAAGCCCCTGGAATCATTCTAGCTTTGCCCCTCACAGCACCAGGCTTGCAGGCAGAGTGTGCCACATCTGAGAGCTCATGTGGGTGCTGAGGATCAGAACCCAAGTTCTCATGCCAGCACAACAGGCACACTGACTAAGTGACTGAGAATTTAGAAGATAGGTGTTTTTTCATTTGTTTTTGTCTCAATTATGCATTCATTAATTTTGTTTTGTTTTATCAGACTTCAAATAAACGTCCTCCAAGAGATCAAAGTTTTCAGGGTATTTACATATATCATTTTATTGGAAGGTAATTTGTAATATAATTTGAAAATACATATTAAAACCCTTAGAAGGATATGCATGCTTTCAGAACAGGTAATTACATCTTGTAACTGTATTCCTAATTATTTAAATAAATAATTCAATACTGGGGCAAAGATGTAGTGCTTATCCCTGTAATATTTCTGAAGGATGGTAAATTGTACTAATTAAAAATACTTTTAAGTATAACATATGTAGGGTTTTACATTACTGAAGTACTCTGGATACATTTTCCCAACAAAAACATACTTATGTCTCCTGGTTATTAAAACTCTTATTTAGAACAATTTAAATTTACTTATTTGCCTAATAATGTAATACCATCATTATATTCATATGGTAAAATTATTAAGCCCTATCAATATATTTTAACCAAGATGTTAAAGTACATATCTCATTAAAATATGTAGTATATAATAATGATTATGTTTTGAATACTTAAGCATTAACATATAACCAACAGAATGAGAAAGTAGGATCAAAGAAAATATGAAAAACAGTATTGATGTAAGATTGCCAAATCAAAGGTAAAAATGTTGATTCTATGGGAACATGAAATCACCACCTTTAGGCTTCACATTTCTGTTGAATAGAAATCATTTCTTTTTCTACCAGCAAGAAAAATTAATTCCAATTTATAAAGGTCAAAATTCTCACAGGACTTTATCGACTCTAACTGATAGTAAAAGTAGGAAGTCAAATAAAGTTAAACATTTCCCGGAGAGGTGACGGCCATCTGCCAGGACTCCAACAAGACACAGAAACTAACAGTCCTCCTGCCTCACCCTCCCCAGGGCTGGCATTTCAGGAATGAGCCACTATGTCTAGCTTATGCTTTCAGTAGGGTGTGTTTGTGTGTCCCATGGCATTTAATCAAGATTGCTTGAAAGACCATGGGTGAGGGGTTATGAAGCAAGCAAAGGCAACTTACCATTTGTTGAATCAAAGAACATGACTCCCCTTCCCCAGAAACCATTAACTGCATGTCAAACTTTCAGTGTCCATCTTCCTCCATTATCTAAAATAAACTTCAAGCTCCATCCTATTATTTGTATCTCTTCACCATCTTTCAAACTTCATCTTTCACTCCAACTCTCCCAAACTCCGCTCTGTCCGTAGCTTGCAGCCTGCTCCTTATCATTCTGTGACTGCTGCTGGGCATCTTATCTTCCTCACTATAGTCCTTTTTGCTCATTATAGTCTTCAGTTTGGAAAGTGCCTCCCCTGCCAGCAACCCTTCAGACCTCAGCCCTGATAACTTCTCCCCTCAACTCCACCCTCCTGCTTAGAGTTACAATCTTGAGCTCATTTTTCTTTGTGGTCTTATCATCACTTGCTGTATATTGCCTTTATTAGGTGTGTTAAGTATATCTCTGTCTCTCTTAGTAAATTATAGGCTCCCTGATGGCTTGCCTATGACTTGCTTTCACTCCTCCACACCCTAGAATAGCATCAAGTCCTTACTGGATACTTGCATGGGATGGTTAAAGAGGCCATCTTCTTAAGAAGGTCTGGAATCTGGAGGGGTAAAAGAAACATTCAAGAAGGCACAAAGGGAGGAGACAGAACTCTCTGAAGCTCTGAGCAGGTTTTCTTTTCTCCATCTGTCATCAAAGAGGAGAAGTTTTTATAGACACAAAGAACGACCTCCCCAGAGCATAGGGCCCCAAAGCCTGGGGAACAATGCATTGTGAGAGGACACAGTTGTCAATTTGTATTTTACAAAGTGATTTATTTATTCAGTGAGTTATGGTTTTTTTTTTAATTTCTCAAATGCAGTGGATGGTCAAACTAAAAAGATGTTGAGAGTTTTTTTTTTTAAATCTAAACATTGTACAGAAGGTATTTTAACTAGTCAAATTAAAAGCAGATGTCTTAAATTAAAACACATAAATTACGTGAGCTTAAAAATTTCATACATCTGTGATGAAAATCTATCATTCAGGGCTTAATAAGATAGATTTTGAAAGCTTACATATTTGTGTGTTTAGCTAATTGATGACATTTAATTAAACATCACTTTAAAAGAATATTTAAATTTATATGCCACAATAATTATCTCATAATTATATTATGTCCATTTGTGTTTGTTAATACTTGTTTAACTTTGGAAAATGTAGAAGTTATAGAAAAGTACATAGAAAAATGATAACTATCTATAGTTCCATTAATAAAATTATTACTAATAAAAGTAACATACATATATTATAAAGAATTTGTATCTTTTCGAGATGTACAAAGAGAGAGTGTTGTTTTCCTCCAGATGTTAACCTCTTCACAAACTCATGTACTGTTCTTGTCAAGGGTTAAGTGATCCTTTGAAATATCAGTTTTAATGGACATGATTTTGCTGCTCAAAAGAATATGTGCATTGTTTTTGTGGGGAAATATAAACTTATGATTTAGTTTAATAAAGTTTAAGATAATGTGAAATGCAGTTTTTAAGAGTTTGTGTGACTGTTTTTACTTTGAAGAAACAAAGTCCTTTTATAGGTAAAAGACAAATTCTATAATTTAAACTAAGAAAAACTATAGAATAGTTCTTTTCTTCATTGCCTGACCAAATACCTAAGATGCAACATAAGGGAGAAAATACTTATTCTGGCTCACAGTTTGAAGGTGCAGTCCATTGTGTGGGTGACTATGAGATAAAGCACAGCTCTAGCTATGGAAGCAGAAGCATGAGGCTGCTTGTTCACATTACAGCAGACAAGAAAGCTATTCAGGGCGAGACGTCAGCCTGACCTATAATCCTCACAGCTCACCCCCAGGGCTGTACTTCCCTTCCCAAGATAGGCTACATCTTCTAAAATTTCTACAACCTCCTTGCCACCAACACGTGGACCAAGTGTTCAAAGACATGAGCCTGTGGGGGATATTCCACATTCAAGCCATAACAGACTACCAGCCTTAACTTTTAGCAATGACTCCTAGCTGCCCAGAATAGCTCAGCCAGAAGGTCATTAATATGTTAATTCTCCTCTTTTTTTAGATGAAAAGATTCTTAAGAACATGTGGTGGGTTGATGAGAAATGTTCCTCCTAGACTCATGGATCTGAACACTTGATCTCCAGTTGGTAGCCATGTTTGGGCAGTAATGGAACTTTCAGGACATGGAGCCTGGCTGGAAAAAGCGCATCACTCATCACTGAGGGAACGGGCTTTGAGGGCTTGTAGCCTGGCACCTCTTCCAATTTGTTTGTCTTCTGTATATGGTTGAAGATGTAGTCTCTCAGCTTCCTGCTCCAGTTGCCTGCTGCCATGCCGCCCTACCATTATGAACTCTCCTCCTGGAACCTTAAACCCAGATAGAGAAGTAACTGACAGATACTAGAAATAGAAAAGCAATAGAAAAATAACTAATTAGATACTAGAAATAGAAAAGCAATAGAAAAATAACACCAGGCAGGAGAGAGAAAGGGTTAGTGGGAAGGGTGTGCAGTTCTTTCTTAGCTGGTCAGGGTCCTCAGGTTCCTTGGAGCCAGTCCAGTCCTCATTTCAGGATTCTTTGTCAGCAATTAGCAGCAGAAAGGGAGAAGCAGGAGTAGCCTTATTCTTTCTCCAGTCTCCACTCTCTGGGCTCTGGCATTTATTCTCTCTCCAGAGTCCTCAGATTCAAACTATCTGCAGCTGGCAAAGAGCTCCTCTCAGAGCCCACACGAGGCAAATAGTCTGCTGCTGTGGACCATCTGAATCAGCCCCACATCCCACACCTGGGACCAAAACAAAAGCATGTTTATACCCACAAAATGCTGCAAACTCTAATACTAAATGTTTCTGCCCCCAAACTGAGGCAGCAAAGCAATCATAAAAAAAAAAAAAAATCCCTTGTCTCTGGCTCGAAGTCCATGGTGGGGATTAGGTGCACAGGACATACATGTGTGTTCAGCCGGAACTGGGGCTCCACAGAAACTTGCCACTTGAGTCTGCAATGAACACGGAGAACTCATGCTCGTTATTCCCCTTACAAGAAAATGCCACTTGTATGTCACAGAATGGCTCAGTAGCACAGTTTCTCACACAGTAAAAAGAAACAGCCAGAAGCCCTGCTGAGGAGTTAGGGTTAGACAATTCCTCTTTGGGTACTGAAGCCCCTGGCCATGATGGGGGTTCCGTTTCTGACAATCTAATGCCCTAGGCCAGTCAGAGACTCGCCTTCTGTAACAAGCCCCCAGAAAGGAGCCACAAGTGCGAACACAGTAGAACAATAAGGAGCGACAGCCGAGAGCATGCCTGCTGATCTTGAAATCGAGAGCAAGTGAAGAAATTTGACTGGAAGCAGTGAGGTGGCCTCCAGGGCCCAGACAGAGGCCTCGGCAGCCCAAGCTTTGAGTTTTGGGGCTGAACAGGATCGGGAATGGAACTGCGATCATCAGATGGGGTTCTGGAAAGGAAAGATCTGGATCTTAGATGATCAGCCACCAAGTGTCTGCCTGTTGGCGGCTCTGGATGGGGGACTGAGGGAGTTCCCCAGGAGCAATCCAGAGGAGGTTGTCACAGACAGACATGGGGCTGCATTTGATGGCTGTGACTGCAGACTTTCCACTCAAAGAGATGAGTACAGAAAGCAGGCTACTCTGGGAGTCACGAGCAAGATCTGCAGCAGAGCTCTTGAAGGGCAGGGCCAGGGGAGCATCAACTTCACTAAAGGTAGCTTTAATTATGCCACTAAGAATGGGTACTGCTACAAAAGTTTCACTAAATGAATGACTTCCTTAGAATGGCCATCCCAAGTCAAATATTAACCCTTTGGGAGGGTTCTTCTCTCATACTGAAGTAATTGAGTAACTAATTTAATTTTTATCATTCTAATTAATCCTTTTGATACTAATTTATAGTACTAAATCTAGAAAGAAATAAGCTTAAGTTGAAGGAAGGAAGGAAGGAAGAAAGGAAGGAAATAACCAAAGCTGTTAAAACTTTTGGAGCTTCATTGTTGGCGACTTTATAACACTGGTAACTAGGAGGAATGTTTTCTTCTTTGATAAAGGCTGTAAAGCAGGGTCCCTGTGGTTTGAGTAGCTTTTAATTATGTTCCTTCAAAACTTTATTGACGAAAAAAGTGCCAGCTTGGAGATTCTAGGAGCTTAGACTTTGCTGATCCTGTGAGGCAACGGGACTCTTATCCTTGCTGGGGACACCCAGAGCTAGGAGGGTGGCTCGTTCATTCTCACTGCAGCCCCCACCGCAGCCCGCCAGCTGAACCTGCAGTGACCTCCTTTGACCAAGCCCCTCATGCGAAAGGCAGCAGTGCATCTTGCGGCCAGATGTGCGCCCCACATCCAGTGTTCCTGGGCTCAATTCATAAATCCCCTGCTACCTGCACTGACGGCCTCCTCACTGCTAACAAATGCTGCTCTGGATCACTGCTGCCTGACCCAACTCCAAGGCAGGGAGGTGACTGGCCATCTTTTAAATGACACAAGATCGATGAAGTGTCATCATTCCCAAACCAAAGAAGTTGACAAGTCCTGCCCAAGTCCTCTTTCTCTTTCCTGGGCAGCACCAGGCAGATAGCAGCATCCTGTTCCATCACTCCCCATCCACACAGGCCAAACACCACTGTGGATTGCCAAGCCTTTTCCTTTCGGCCAGGATCCGTGTTTTAAGTAGTTCATGGTGATAAGAAAATGCTGGCACACTGTGCATTAGCTCCAGGGACACGAGGATTAGCCACGACTATTTCAGATACATCTTCGCTAAAAGAAAGAAAGCTTTGCATTGTACAGTGCTTACTTTCTGCTCATTCTTCACTTTTCCTACCTGGGGACAAAAGCAAGGTACTTTTCCCCCTTAACTCTAGAATGACTTAACTCTCTACAACCCTGTGAAATTGCTGTGACTGGCATATTTTGCTAAATAAAGAAAGCAGGGCAATTGAAGTGGAAAGGTGTGGATTATCACGTAGCCACAAATGAGAGAGTGATTCTCCAACCCTATGCCATCCATAGCCAAGCCCCAGGGAATTCTTGATGTATTATCAGAAAACTTTCAGAAGGCATTTGGTCAGAGCCATTCTTGCTCTGATGAGAGAGCTGAGCCCATGACATCCTGACATCCATCTATAAACAGGTAATGATAGCAGTGGACATTGAGTTCCCTCTGCTCTCATTTTTTATGCTCCACGCTCCTTCCCATGACCTCCTACCCACTCCTCTATGCAGCAAGCTGCCTCTTTCTCCATGGAGGCTGAGCACAGGATTCTTGTACCCACAACAGAGTAGCGCAGGCTCACGAAAAGAAACTGCCTCCCTCTACCTCACCTCCAGAGCTGTGGCTTCACTCTCTCTTTTCCAGTTCTTTTACCAAATAAAGGAACAAGTTCCAAACCCCGAGTCACTGGCCATAATAGTGAGGTCTCTATATAGCAGATGCATAAGAAACTATTATTACAATCGTCCGTGCCTTATTTCACTTTTTCTTATGAGCTGCGCTCTCATGATCTTTGTCCTGGAAAATGGAGACATGCCTATAAGTGTATTCTTGACTCTAAAATGGGTTTTATCTACCATCCATAACTCACCTCACTTTAGAAACAAAGGTTCCCTATAAGTCTTTATGTTAGCCTGGCATGTTGGCACACACATATAAACCCAACTGACACAGATGGATCTCAGCAAGTTCAAGGCCACCATGGTCTAGTTAGTAAGCTCCAGGCTGGCCAGCGCTCCATTGTGAAACCCCATCTCAGAAAAACAAACAAGTCTTGGTGTGAAGAGACCCATTTTTCTATTACCAAGATTTCTTCACCAAAATGCCAGAGAAACCTAGTACCCAACATTGATTAAAGAAAACAGTAGTTGCCTCCCCCAGTTTGATAGTTCTTTACTTTGCAAAACTCCTTCAGGTCACAAAACTGAGCCATAGAAAAAGTAAAAAAAAAAAAATGTAATATGAAACCACAAGTGCCAGAGTGAACAGCAGCGCCTGGTCATCACTGCTGTTTGCGACACAGTGATCTACATGCCACCAGCACACCACGAAGATGCTACGACATGTGGAATCTCAGAGACACTGAAAAGGGTTAAACGTGTTTAAGAACCACCTATATTTTCTAGGAGGCACCAAAAGATATTTTAAAAAATGACAAGATGTGGTCTTTCAATGAAATTGAGATGTCAAGGCTGACGATTGATTTCAGGTAGTGTCAAGTCCCTGAATGACTGTATGAAGCACCATCAGCTGATGTTTTGGGGTAAGGAAGAGTTCCTTTCTGACGTATCACAAATGAAATGTTCATAGTGACTTTTTATCCAAATGAGCCAAACAATCATTTTCTAACACACATGAACCCATGCTGTCCAGCATGGAGCCAGAGGCAGCTTTAGCCGCCCAGGTGTCGGCAAGCAACATCTGAGCTAGCGGTTTCCAAACCAGCATCAGTGAAGAAGAGCACACCTGCTCACGGATTTCAACAGAAGCCTAAATGCTCAGCCTCAGTTTCCCAGTCAAGCAGCCTCTGTTTCCATCCAAGTGAGGCAAGGAGGAGCACACTGGTGAAGCGCCCAGCAGGAGCCACGCCTGGCACAAAGGCTGTGCTGCCTGCCCACGTGCCTTGTTCTCTGCTCTCTCTAGACTGACTCTGGACATGGTGCTTGGACATGAGCCCTGTGCGTGATGCCTGCATAATCTACATGAACCGTGCCATGAACCACACATCCTGAACTTATACCACACTTGAAAGTAGTTACTTACTTAATGTTTGCTTTAAAAAAAAAACAGATTGAGATAAAAATAAATAAATTAAAAAAAAAAGAAAAAAAAAACAGGTCCGTTTTCTGTCATGTAAACATTTATCTCCAAAATAAATAAAAACCAAACTACAGTTCTGCCACCTTCGGGACTTCTGTCCCATGGGTCCATCCTGTAGAATGTTCCACGCCTGCCTTTAGTGTCCACACAAACTTACCCTGAGTACTCACTTCTACTCCTAGATATCAAAGGTTCCTATGACCAGTTTGGCCATCCACAGCCACAGGCTCGGGAATAACAGTGGTGTTTGAACTTTACTCTTCTTGCTCCTATGGTTCACTGTCAAATTTTTCAAGTGGAGAAAGTCTGAGAAGGGGATATTGAAATGCAAATGGAGCCTGGCAGGCTGAGGGGTTGGCAGGCAGCTCCCAAGCAGTCTTCCATGTCCAACCCAAGGAAAGAAGGTGATGGGGTTGCAGCTTGAAGCAGGAGTTTCTTTTTCTAGGTCAGGTGTTTTTTGAAGTTGGCAGATGGCAATTTCATTTGCATTTAATGCCCTTCAGATTATTTCCTTTCTGTTGTGCTAAACACCTCTCTCAGTTGGGTCTAATTTGATGAGGTCATGCTGTCACCCTTGACCCTTTGGATCTTAAATGAAACCATCTGACCAGAAAGGAGAGAGGGAGCTTTCCTTCTCATTCACAGACATTTGATATTTACAGATGTATGACCAGCTTCCCTAACTATACACTTGCAGTTTAGCTCTTGATTAGAAGTGGAATTGGTGAATTGCCCAAGAGTCCAACATTTGAAGAATAAATGGGCCCAATTAATCCTTTGTCACATTCTTGTCAAAATAAAAGCACCATGCCAAAGAAAGAAAAACAACTGCTTGTACCTACACTGAGTAATTTGGGATATTAGCAAACAATTAATTTGAGAAAAGACCTAAACATCATAGAGTACAGAATGCTTGCAGGGAATTCGTCCAGTGACGTGACTCACAGTATAACAGCAGACGCAGAAGCTGGGAGATGGTACAATGCATAGAAGTGCCTGCTGCACAGAGCTACAGCCTGAGTCTGAATTCCCATGTAAAGAGTCAGGCAGTGTGTGCCTGGAATCCCAGCACTGAGCAGCAAAGAGGCACAGGTAGAATTTGGGAGCTCACTAGCCAGAAGAGCGAGTGAGAGGCAGCATCTCTAGGGAATAAGGCAGAGAGCGATGACAATACCCCAAGTTTTCCGGCTTCCATGTGTGCAACACAGGTTCACAATAACTGTGAACACACTAACAGGCATGAGCCATACACAATAAACAAACAAACAAATAAATAAAATACCAGATAAGGACTTTCCCTTGACTTACAGAAAACATCTATCCCGATAGGCCCTGCATGGCACACGTTGGGAGAAAGCTACCTTTCTAGTTAAAACTCAAAACAAAGATAGA
This sequence comes from Pachyuromys duprasi, assembly GCA_028658305.1. NCBI lineage: Eukaryota > Metazoa > Chordata > Mammalia > Rodentia > Muridae > Pachyuromys > Pachyuromys duprasi. The sequence goes on from CM053762.1 coordinate 69,328,898, forward strand.
GAAAGCAGGTGTGCAAACAGAGATGTTCTCATAAGGCTCACACACAATGTGAATGTGTGTGGTCTATGTGTGTGTGTGTGCCATTCAAAACCATGTGTGTGCAGGTGCATGCTTCTGGTCTGAGTGTGGGCACAAAGGCCAGAGAAAGACTTCAAGTGTCCTGCTCTGTACTTCTCCACTTCTCTCTTGAGACAGGATCTCTCATTGACCCTGGAACTAGTTGGTGGCCCACAAGTCCCAGGGTCACTCCTGTCTCCTCTGCCCTGTCATGCTAGGATTTGAGGGGCATAAAGGGCCAGACCCAGGCTTTCCTGTGGGTGCTGGAGACTTGACCTCAGATCATTCTATGCAGCAGGTGCTCTTCCCACTGAGCTGTCACCCCAGCCCTCAAAAGCTAATGTGTTTGTGTTTGTGTAGATGTTTGAGCAGTAGCTTTGTGCCATTTCTGTAAGCACACTTACATGTGTGTTCAGATATGCAGAGCCTCATCTTTGTTCTTGCTATATGATACAACCTGTAAAGTGTTTTTGGGGAAAAGATATCAGCATTTCAAGTTTCTTCTCAGAAAATATATCTGCATCCCCTGAATTAAATGTAGGCTTCTAATTAAACTGCATTAAGCTATGTCTTGGGGAAATATTGGTGAGAAAAACTGTTTTAAGTCAATTTCATTTTTATAGTGTGTCAGACACAAGCAATTTGATTAAAGCTCACTATTTCTAAAGATGCGGACTGTGCTGGGGGCACTGGGTAAGCCCAAGGTCTACATGGACTGGATGAAGATACATGCTGATTCATTTGGGGGCCAGAATCCTGGCTGAGAGGCAGATTCTGTGGCCCAGGTCTCTTCCTGGCACATGATGCTTTAAAGTTTTGATGGTTATCACCACTGATAAGCCAGATTTCTGGCTTCTTCTGAAATGCCAAAAGAACCAGCATTTCAGGGTCTGTCTCTCTGTCTCTTCCTTCCAGGACAGAGATGTGCTGGCAGAGGATCACCCATCTGTATTGGGGGAGGGAAGTTCCGGAACACCTGAGTTCTGATTCCCTATTTCCTTACCTTAACTAACGGTGCCTAGAGCAGTGATTTCTCAGCCTTCCTAACACTGAGACCCTTTAGTACAGCTCCTCATGTTGTGGTGACCCCCGCCATAAAACTATTTCATTGCTACATCATAAAGATAATTTTGCTGGTGTTGTGGATTGCAGTGTAAATATCTGATACGTAACTCCAAAGGGTCGTGAACCATAGGTTGAGAAGCACTGGCCTGGAGCTTCAGCCTGTGTGACATCTTGGGGAGCAGAATAAGTGTGGCTTCGGTGTCTGCTGGACCTGATGTACAATTGGTTATTTTCTCAGCTTGTGTATTTTTTAAAAGAAGATCAATATCACCTTTTCAAAATAAGAATGTATGCATCTTAATTTTAGAATGAATAAAGGAAAAGAAGAACATAGCAGAGAGAGAACTCCCCACTGTGCTCCACAGGGGTGAGGAGAGTGGGTCCTTCCTCTCCTGGTTTAATGTGGCAGCTATAGAGTACACATTATTCTGTGGCGACTTCCAGTCAACGCCATTGTAAAAGAACTACGCTAACAAATAACATACTTCATAGATGCATAACAATACATTTTGAAAGGTATATTTAAGAATTGATCTTGGTTTTTTTACTGGTCATTTACATTACATTTTCATTCTTTTCATTACTATAAATAACACTAAGATGAACATCTTTTTCTATAAAATTTTATTTCCATTTAGATTGTCCACGCTTATACATGGTGAAGCACATGCTCTAACTACCCTGAGCCTAGCCTCAGTCCTTTCTCAAACAGAATTATATACATTCTGATTCTGTACCAAAATGCTAAGCAAGCCCATGGAGCACATTGCCAAGTTTCCCTCCAAAGAGCCATAGCCACGTTCACATTCCTGCTGGCACCACAGAAGGCATCTCATTGCATTCCTGCTACAGGAGTTGGAGAAATTTTGTGAAGAAAGGACATTTTTTAGTTTTATCTTTAAAATATAATTAGATCATTTCCCTTCCCTTTCCTTCCTCTAAACCTTTCCATAAGCCCCATCTTACTCTCTTTCAAATTCATGGCTTTTTTTTTTTTTGGAAAAGCATTTTTTGATGCATTGGCCAGGACTGTAGCTCAGTTCCTGGCATACAGGGGGCCCCGGTTGACCCCCAGCACACCAAGCAGTGTGGAACACACCTATGACCCAGCAGTCTGGAGGCAGGAAGGTCAGAAGTTTAAGGTCATGCCTGCTGCACAGTGAGTTAGCACACTCTGGCTGTGAGACTCCCCCCCTCCCCGCCCCAAGACAACAAAGTAAAATGAACAAATGTGCCATCTCACTGGTATTTGACAGTGGTGGATTTCATTAGCTGTTTTTTTTTTCTTCTATTACCATAAATTGTTTCTTGCACAGGCTACATGATTTTTCTCAGACTGCTGGTCCTCACTCATAAGATAGAATCGTATACGCCTGGGATTCAAAGTACCCAACCTGTGATTGAGATAAAAATAAATAAATTTAAAAAAAAAGATAGAATCATAACACACCCCTTAGTTTGTGGGTTCAGGGATTAATTATGCTGCATGGGTGAATCTCCGAAAGGGCCCAGAGTCAAAGTGAGGTCTTCAGATCATGCCCCAGACCACAGAGCCCTCCTCAGTAAGGTGGAAGGACTCTGCAGATGATCCTAAAATCCCACCTCCAGGTACCAGGCAACTTTACACGGAGGCATGTGTATCTATGGAGACTCATGCACCAGGGACACAAGGTGAGGTCAGATAAGCATATGCCATACAAGCGTGTATAAATGTGTCCTGTGTGTGAATGTCACAGCACAACACAGAAGCCACACGTGAGCAGTCCTCACCTCATTCCCAGAAGAGGAGGTTCTGTTTAGGGGAGATGCTGAGGTGAGCTGTAGGTGTGTGCTCTACCTTCTTTAACAGAAAAAAAGAGGTTGCACTAACAGATCTATGGAACTCACTTGCAGGCCACCTGTGCCTAATGGTGAGCTGCAGGCTCAGTGAAAGACCCAGTCTCAGGGACTAAGACAGGTCTCTGGCCTCCGTGAGTGGCACATACACAACCCCCAACTCTACACACACACATCACAAACCACAAACACTATACACACATTCAACACACAACACATGTAGACACACAAACACACTATACAAACACCACAGACACACAAACATACTGTACACACAGTCAACACAGACACAACACACACAAACACATTATATATATATATATATACACACATTCAACACACAATAGACATAAACACACGAACACACTATACATGCACCACAGACACACAAATACACTGTGCACACATAGTCAACACAGACACAACACACACACACTATATACACACATTCAACATACACAGACACACAAACACACTATACACACACCACAGACACAAACACACTGTACACACATAACACACACTATTTAAAAAGGTATGTTACTTTAAACAGCTCAAAACTAAAATCATCACTTGGACGTGAGCATGTAGCTCTGACGCTGTGGTCTCCACCGCAGTGACAGCCCTGTAAGGGACGGTCCTGTGCCCTGTACCTCCACAAGCAGCTGAAACACACTTCCTTTCATTCTTCCTCCGAGGGAAATTGTAAACTGAGGGCATGGTGTGGCCCCAGAATGGATATGATTTTGGTTTTTGTTTTACTCAGGTAATATTACATCATAAGACTTTCTGCTCTGCACTCTCACTAAGCACAGGGTCATATTATATCAAGTGACTGATCCATAATTCATATTCAGAGTTGACATTATTTCAAGTGTTCTTCTCAGTGATAAATATTACCACATTGAGCCCATTTATTCATGCAGCATTTTCTTCTTATTTAGGATTGTCTTATGAAAATTATTTTAATCCAGAATAATTACAACTTAACCCTCTAAAGACTGTTTTGAGCTTGAAAGAGTAACTCTGCAGCGTTCAGTGCTTTAAAACTAACTTGGTAAAAATATAATAACTTGGTTATGGATAGTGATGGATTCATAAGCGATAAATAAATAAATAATCAGCCAGACTGAGTGTTCAGTAGCCAAATTTGTAAAAATAACACATAGAAGATGTTCGATTGCTTCAAAGTGCCGACTCTTAACTGTGATTTTAAAAAACAAGCAGAAGGCACTTTGTGACCACCACCTACTTTGCGGTATAGTACTTCTCTGAGTCTGTGCCCTTCCTAGTCTGGTTGAGAGCGCTCATGTTTCCTGACACCAGACCTAGATGTTCCCCAGAAGCGTGAGAAATGGGCAGTCTTTGAAGAAAACATGTATATTTAACCAGATAAAGAAAAGATGGAGAGGGGCCAGAGCCCCTGAGATCTCCATTTGCCTGCTTCTGGGGAGGTTTCTGGAGTGTGTAACTGGAAATGCCTTTGTTGGGATGTGCCTGGAAAAGCCAGGGTCATCCCAGCAGGGAGCTGCTGCTTACTTCTTGTAATGTCCCCAAGAACAGAAGTTAGAATGAGAAACATGTCATTGCCCAGAGACAGTGTCCTCAAATTAGCATCAAGTGGCATTTGTAACTGCAGTGAAAAGGACAGGCTGGCCAGTCTGAATAGTTAAGAAAAAGCATGGCAACCACATATAAGTGTTAAGGAGAAGGAGGCTTTCATTTGCTGTGTTCACTTCAGCCTGTGGTGTTAGGATAGATTAGAAGGCTTCAGGAGGGCTTAGAGTGGAGCTCTTCAAACAGCAAGAGTGTGAGGGAGGCCATAGGTGGATGGTGCTGACACCACGGAACATGCATGCCTTCTTCGGGCTGCACAGATTCTCTACCAGTCTGAATTGGACCCTGAGATCTCCCTCTTCTAAAAATTCCCAGTGGCGATCATGCAGATGGTTTATTGATCCACTCTAACAGCAACTGGATATGGAGGAGAGACTTGGGCACCCCAAAAGATACATAGAGATAGGGACTAAGAATCACCATGAAGTGGATGATTACCAGGGCACAAGGGGCCTTCCCAACTGTAAAGATTCTCAACCACAATGTAACTCTTTACAGATGTTTTGAAATATAGACTTGGCTTTGAAAATGAAACACCAGTTCTAAAAGCTTTTGACATATTATCTCATTTATATTGAGGTGCATTACAGTACGTTTGGGATCACTGAGCAAATTAAATAATTCAAAGCCTAATCTCTTCAGTTAGCATAATGTGTCTTGTCTTCATTTCTCAAAAACAAATGAGGAGCGTTGTTGTCAACGGTTGTTGCAGTTGCTTATGTACAAAACAGGGCTTGACTTCAAAGTGCAGGTAGAGCGCTCTGGGAGGTGCTGGTTCTGCATCCAGAGGAGGGCGTTCCCTTCTGATGCACGTTGATTCTCTCTGAACTTGGAACATCTGTCCCAGGCAGGAGGAAGACTTGGCTACGATAGGTACTCTTCCCTTGGGCACCAGCTCCAATAAAGGAAAGAGTAGATATTCCTGGTGCTGTGAGTAGATGTTTTGATAGGTACCATTAAAACCATAGGGCGTCTTCCTGCAAAGCCTTACAGCATGACCTGGTGTGACCCAGAACTACTTTTTTTTTTTAATTTCGCTGTGACCAGAGTATTGAGAGCATGAAGGTTTATTTGGCTCAAAATACTGGAGACTGGAGAGCCAGGAGCATGGTGCCAGCAGCTGCTTGGCACCTGATGAGGGCCTTCTTCCTGTGTTAAAACGTGGGCTATTTCTTTTGTTTTTCTTCTTCTTACACAGCCACTTCTCTGTGCCCAGTTAGTGCACTGTTCTCTGTCTGGGGAGTAGGAGGTATGCTTTATCCACAGGAAGGCTAGGTTCAGAGATACTAGCTAATCGTCCAAGATGCACCACTAACAGCCAAAGTTGATCACAGAATTTGTTCCAGGTTTCAGCAAGGTTTGCCACATTTGCTGAAAGCACTAGCACAGTAACATTTTTTAATCCCCTGAAGGCACATATGAAGACAGAAATTAATACAGAAGTCTGTTCCACAGAAAGAGCTTCCTTCGGGACAGGCAAGGCCCCTTTAAGCACACCATCTCCCTGAGAGATGCTTTTCCAGGACTTTTGAGCTGTCTAAGAGGACTAGTGATGGGTGTCGCTAGGGTTCTGCCCTGAAGTCAGGGCCAGATGTCCATGAACACACTTGTCACCGTCTCTAGGGCTTAGAGTTGTGCTGAGCCTGTGGTCACAAAGCTTAGCAACTGGACTTCCCTCGGTGCTCTACCCTTTCTATTTTAGTGCCCGCTTCTAAGGTGAGGAGTTCTTATCCATGAATCTATAAGTGTGAGAGAGTAGGACAGCAGAGGGACATGAATGCTGCCCTCAAGGCACTCACGGGCAGATGGCTCTTCCACTGTAGATGGTGGTCTAGAGGGAGGGTGACAAGGAAGCCAGAGGACAGGACCCCACAGACAGCTCTGGGTTTATTTCAGTGCAAGCAGCTGGACATCCAGCATTACTTTTATCTGTATAGTATGTAAATTCCTTCATATCTTTTGGAAATATCATGCATTTAGACAGATACATCTCAAACTTTCTCTCCTACAAAAGCTCCAAATGCCAGATCCCTGCTTGCAGTTTCCTCTGCACTTTGATCCGAACATATGGCTCAGTCTCCATGATGAGGTGGCAGAGACCCTCAGGCTCCATCAAACATGCTACAGGGAAGACTCGGGAGCTTAGCAGCAGTAGCAACTGCATCTAATTCCCGGAGGCGGCCCTGGCAAGCTTCCAGATGGGCACCTAATGTCCAGCTACAATGGTGGTCACCTTGGATTTGAAACTGCAGTGTCCGCCTTTGTAACAGCTGAAGTCCTATCGAGCAGCCGGGCTCTGTGTCATCACTGGGATCTTACTGACCTCTAGCACATGTTTGAACCTCCAAAAGATGCTATGAGTTGTCCAATACAACACAGAGGACCCAGTGTCCATCCATTCTCATGGATGGAGCTGGCCCCTGAGGACGGAGCTGAGTGATTTCCTGTGTTCGGCACAGAGCAGACAAGAGAAGCAGCTCAGCTCCATACTCCACATACAGAGCCATGCAGTAACTAACCCACACCACCAGAACCTGTTGATCATAAGACGACATCACCTGTTATATACGCTGATTTGTTAAGCCTTTTCTTTCCTGGACGTTTGTTCTTCATGGTGTGTGTGGATGAATAAGTGTTCATATGTGTGAACATCTGTATACAGGTGCATGCAGATGTGTGTGCATTTGTGTGTGGGGGGGGGGGAGAGACAGAGGGCAATGTCAAGTGTCTTCTCCAATCACTCTTCACTTTAACTTTTGAGGTGGGGTCTCTCACTGAACCTTGAGCTCACATATTTTTCTAAACCAGCTGGTTAACGAAGGCCAGGTTCCTCCTGTCTCTGCCTCCCAGGATTAGTACTGCAGGTATGTGCTACCACAGCTAGCTTTTCTTTATTATTATTATTATTTTTGCTCGTGCTGAGGCATCCACACTCAAGCCCTTACATGCTTACATGGTAAGCACTACCCACAGCCATGTCCTCAGCTCCTGGCTCAGTTTTTCTATTATAAATTCTGTGTGTGAGCTTTCCACACTTGCTCTCTTTTGGTTGGAGAGTTCACTTGACATGCATTCAGTGTGTAATTTAGTAAAATGGAGGGTGAAGGAAACACATGACAGTCTGCACACAGAGAATCTGCAAGATGTTCCTGAGATGTTCAGGCATGTGCACATGTCAAGATAAAAATGCAGCTCCCAAAATACATGTTTCTGGAGTAATACAAGAGAAACAACTAATTATGTGATGTCAGCAGGTGGGTGAAACTTGCACATTAACAGCTAAACTCCAACCAGGCTTGCTGGTAAGGAAAACTTGCCATTGCCAAGCCATCAACCTGAAGAAGTAGTCACGGTCACACTCTGAGAGTCTTGTCTTCATGGCTGTGTGAAATTATGGATGACAACCCCACAGGATGTAAGCCCCAGGGAGATGAGCATGGCCCCCATTCTGATATTCAAAGGTCTCGCTTTGACCCAGCCCTTAAGTATCTGCTTACTGCCAGCGTGGCGTTCTTAGAGAAGCTGAAGCAAACATGTCCTTGGATGGTGCCATCAACGCACTTTTTCTTTCTTCTTTCTTTCTTTCTTTCTTTCTTTCTTTCTTTCTTTCTTTCTTTCTTTCTTTTCTCTCTCTCTGTCTCGTCTCTCTCTCTGTCTCTCTCTCTCTCTCTCTTTCTGTTCTGAGCACCAAATTTAAAATGAACATTTACAAAAAAGCACAAGTGAAACAGGCGAATTGAGCCTTCTGCTCTGAGGTGCCATCTGTTCAGGTTTGCACCCTCACGGCCAGAGTGTTAATGTTCCCCATGCAGAGATACCATTTGTCAGTATTTTCCTTGTTTTTATTATTATTATTATTATTATTTTGTCTAAGTCAGCTGAAATTCTCTGAGTGCAGATGTCTTGAGGGTCACAGTCTCCTTAGTCACCCCACACACATTGATGAGAGTTTCTTTCCTTGGCCTTTCAAGAGAAGAATTCTATAACTGCTTATGGTTGTGCAAAGACATTTTAAGGGGGGAACACAAGGGATCAGTCCCTCCAGGGCAGTTGGTATCTATCTTTCTGATTAACTTGGTGCGACTTAAATGAGTTTTAAAGGCCTTCATAAAAGAGCAAGGGAAAGGCAGTGTAGGAGGAAGAACGTGGGCTTTCTATTGCAGCTGCCAGTGCTCTGCAGAGCCCCTAATGAAGCCCCAATGGGGCATAAAACATCCCAGCTTTTACAAATGACTCTGTCAGCTAGACAATATGCAATGCTTAAATTCCCACTAGGTTCATATTCATTTTCAATAGCATTTTAGTGAAAGGAAGCATATAAATATTCCCTTTGACTAGTACTTCACTGAAAGAAGAAAATAATCTATGACTTATTTTTGTACCAAAGCAAACAGCCCTGTGTTCCTGAAGTCTGGCTCTTGCTCTTGAATTTGCGAAGGAAAGTCACAAGCTATTGCTGCAGTCACTACTGTTAATTTTAAAGCAGCTGTTCTTCCTTCCTGTATCTCTTAGCCATCAAGCAGGTGTGTGCCTTTTTTTATTCTTGCCTGTATATGTGTGCATATATGTATGTGTCTACACACGTTCATGCGTGTCTCTGCACAGCATGCCTGTGGAGGCTGGACATTGACACTGGGTACCCTCACTTCTCCATCTGATCTTTGAGATAGATTCTCCCACTGAACCTTGACCTCACAACATTGGCTAGACTAGCAGCCCAGCAAGTGCTGGGGAGCCTGTTGTCTCTGCTTCTGCTACACTGAGATGAGAGGTACACCTTGTTCTTATGTGGGCATTGGGTACCAACTCCAAGACCTCGTGCTTACATGTGCTCTACCCACTTGGCGGTCTCTTCAGCCACAGGTATGAAGCTTTTTAAATTAGCAAATCATTGTTTTTCTCCTGCCCAGTATATGACTTAGCTGAAAGTGTTTAAAAGTTTGTTTTGTTTTATTTTGTTTTTCAAACACCAATGGTTGGCATTTTAAAGTTTCCTTCAGTGATGATCCAGTTCAGGACCTTGGTACACTATTAACAGTTTGTTTTGACAGTTAATGTATTTCATCACCAGTTCGTTGCTAATCATAAACAGTCACACTGATATTTCCAAAGATAAAAATACTAGGAAGCAACCTACAGTAAAACAGAAAGGCATACGATAGCATGCTGAGGCATCGGTATGAAAACCAGGGGGCAGGATTATCTACTTATGTAAAATGCACAAAAGTACAATGTTCCTCCCCTCTAAAACAACTGCTTCCTGCCGGAGAAAAGACAGCGTTCTTGGTACAGATGTGCCTGGAATGAGCCTCACACCGACCTGCTCTAGCCAACAGGAAGGACAGTGGAAGGACACTGGATCCCACACTGCTAAACCTGCAGCTGAGGTAAGAGAAGCAATCTCCCTGCTGCAGATCACTCCTCAGCCTTGCCCAAGAACTGAATTCCAGAGAACAGCAAGATTGCTCGAGTACAATACACTGGGATGTCATCTTCTGAGGTTTGAAATCCACCCTTGATCACTGTTCCTCAGGTGGGGGGAAAATCACAGAATAGTTTCAGCAGCTTGTAGAAATTCATAAAGTAATGGATGGTCAGTGTGACTTATAGCACTCAGTACTGGTCTCTTGTGAGTTAGTGAATGTGGGGCAACTTCTAAAAAAACTGTTGATCTGGAGCTCCTCACTCTATAACTCTATAAGGTCATATTTGGCTACTTGAAGTAAAACAGCTTTCAAATTGCAGCAGTTGCAGTTGTCTGAGCAGCAGACTTGTTATGGTCATTATCTCTCACAAGGCCAGTATATTTGAGGTAGTTTTTAAGACATTAAGAAAGGCCTGTAATTCCAGTTACTCAGGAATCTGAGGCTGCGGGGTTGAAAGTTCAAGGCCAGCCTCTTAAGTTCAGAGCTAATTTGGGCAATGTAGTGAGACCCTCTCAGAATACAGTGCTTGCTTAGGTCATAAGTCGTCAGCTTGACACAAGCCTGGAGTCATCTTCAAAGAAAGAACTTGGACTGAAGAACTGTAAGCTGAAAAAACCCCTTTCCTCCCCAAGCTGATTCAGTTATGGTGTTTATCTAATGACCAAAACCAAACTAGGATACTCAGTAAGGTTGAGGTCCTAGGTTCAATCCAAGAAGGCCAGGGAGCAAGGGTAGCCGCAGGGCAGAGACAAGGGAAGAGCTCTGAGAATTTTTCTTTCTTTAAAACCCTCCTCCATTGCTGGTGGGAATGCAAACTTGTACAACCACTCTGGAAATCAATTTGGTGCTTTCTTAGACAATTAGGAATAGTGATTCCTCAAGACCCAGCTATACCACTCTTAGGCATATATCCAAAAG
>CM053762.1:69340316-69520823 GCA_028658305.1 Pachyuromys duprasi
GGGAGAAGATGAGGGAGGGAGGGAGAGGGTGGGAGGGAATGAGGGAGGGGGCTACGCATGGGAGGCAAAAAACCTAAACTGTGATTGATATAAAAATAAATAAATTAAAAAAAAATAAAATCAGTTATGTGGATATAGTTTTGTTTTAGTCCCAGGTGCGGGATATGGGACTGCTTCAGATTGTCCACAGCTACTAACTATGGTTTGTCTCATGCTCTAGGAGTGGCATGACTTTTGTCAGCTGCAGATTGTTTACGTTTGGAATTCTGGGAACTTGAGTGCATATAAATGTGAGAACCCCAGAAGGCCTGTGGTGGCTGCTGCTGCCCGCTGCTGCCCCTGGTTCCTGCTGCTGCTGCTGCTGCTATTGCTGGATTGCTGTTTGCTGGTTTTCTGGTTGCTGGGGTTCTGGTGACAAAGACTGGCTTTGCCCCAAGGTGCTCAACACGTGTAATCAGCAGGAAGTAGTCTAGAGGTCTACACCCCAGTTCCCCTCTAACCTTCTTTCTTATCTACCTAGTGTTGAGGGGTTGGAAGGGATTGGGGTGGAGAAAGGTGGTAAACATAGGAACTCAAAGTAGTCAAAAGGCCCAGCTCTACTAGAGTCCTAATCCTGTCTGGTTGAATCTTCTAGAAGACGTCTGGTTTCTGGGATAAACAGGCTCTAGCACCCATTTGAGAATGTCTACAATATTTCATCTCAATGTTTGCTTCATGTTTTATTTTATGGCACTGAGGATTAAACCCACAGCTTTTCACATGGTACACAAATACTGCACTTCAGTGTTTTAAAATTGTAACAATAAGTCACTATAAACTTAAATTAGGCAAGATTATAAATTAGCAAGACATAAAACAGTGATGCCAGAAACATTACTGAGATGCTTACTTTGAACAGTAAACCTAATTCTGAACTTCCTGGTAGCTAAGGAGAAAAGTGGAGACCAGACATTTCTCAGGGCTAATAGTGCTGTGCATTTCTTTAAGAAGACCAAACTTCCCAGTACTAAAAACTTAACACTGATAGGGTGATAAGTTTCACCCTACTCAATGCAAGACCTACACATGGCATTTACCGTGAGGTTTCCAGACCATGATTAGGGAAGCAGACACATTGCTGATAAGGAGGACCGTTCTAAAAGGCATGTCTGTATTACTGGATGATACTCCACCTTGTCATCAGGATAGAGCATGAAGGACCTACCGGGACATCCCCTGAGCATCTCCATCAGTTATGTGAACCCCAGGCATGCTTTTGACAGACTAACAGAGCAGCCATTCAGAATTGAGCTGTCTGCTGAAAACGAATGGAAAGCGTTTGCGTGCTGATGAAAAGGAGATGTACGTCTCATGGCTGTCAGTTTGGAATCCCACAGAAAGATTGATTTCTCTTGTGTTTATTAAGAAGACCAACATGAAGTTTTGCCCAGTAGACGTAACGTTAGCTGTGGGGAAGAGAGTGCATTGTCGTGTCTCCATAGTCTACGTGGCTATCACACGCTGCTCCACAGAATTAAGACAGTTTTCCTACTCAGAAACCTAAAGAGGAAGGTGTTTAAAATCATTATTTATGTTTTCCAACACCTACATTTTCAAGGTTTAGTAAATGTAACTATACTTTAATTACTATCTATTTGAAAGGCATTTATTCATTTACTGTGTTACAGTGGATTTGTGTGTGTGGTTTAGGAGTATGTGTTCATATAGGTGTGTGAATGTGGGTGTGTGCATGTGTGTGGATAGGTGCATGTGCCAAAGGTTGAGTCACATGTCTTCTTCATTTCCTCCCCACCTTTTTTTTTTTTTTTGAGGCTGCGTCTCTCTCTGAACCATAAGTTTACTGATTAACTAGACTAGTTGGCCAGGGATCATTCCATATACTCAGAATGGGATTTTGCCTGTTTCCACAACCTTTTGGCTTTGATGGCCAGGTCACAAGATTCTAAGGTGAAGGACATTGCATTGGTTTTCTTTAAGATGGCCAATGTGGAGTCTGACTTCTGAATATGAAGCCAGAACAAGTTTTCTGAGTTGTCTCTGAAGTCTGGGGCTAGAAGAACCTACCACAACCAGGGAGTGTGTGAACGGGGCTAACTAAAACCAAACTCACTTTCCTCTGCTCTCATACTCAGTGATAATTCACTTAGTGGAATTAGTTCTTTCTTACATAAAGCAATGCTCTTAACTCACGGATGTTTCCTTGAGCCAGATTTTATGGTCTATGTCAGAAATCTCTCTAAATCCTTATAAGTTGTGTTTGGTTCTGTGCAATGCATTTTTAAATGCTCTTGGGGCTTATCCATAAAACTCTCTGAGATGCCTGAGTTTCTCCCTCCACTGCTGGATTTGAAGAACACAGACCACTTTCCGTGCTGGGCTAAGTCCAAAGCATTTAGTGCGGACCATAGGGTTTCTGTGAACATGAGCTCTCCTGGCAAGCAGCAGCTCACTACAGCCACTGGCTCCGCCCTCTCTAAGTACCCTCTCAGCTGCATCTGCTGTGTCCAGCTCTGATCTTTAGCGCTTGGTCCTTTGTGGGAACTTGTTTCTGTCACCATGAAGCTCTTCCCTTCTGGCTCTTGGCTGAGAGAACAGCTGCCCCCTGAAGTCCTCCCTGATCACCACCTTCCCCTCCTCTCTGACTCCTCCTCTATAACCTGTTTGCCTGCTTCCTGCAGAGTACATCCACCATTCATCTCTGCTAGTTGGATATCCTGCCCAGTCTTTCCAACTTTCCAAAAGCAATTATCTGTCTGCCTATCTATCTACCTATCTATCTGTCATCTATCTATGGATCTCTTTCTTTTTAGGCAGATTCTCATGAGCCTAAACTGACTTCAAGATATATATATATATATGAGAGAGAGAGAGAGAAACGAACTCCTGATCTTCCTGCTACCAACTCCCAGGAGCTGGGGTTACAGGCACATGCCCCATGCTCCTGTGTGCTAGGCATCCAGTGCTCACGAGTGCTAAGCAAGTGCTCTTCCCACTGAAGCCCAGGTCCACCCCAGCAGCATCTCTTGAAGGTCCGCCTGTCCCCCTGTGATTCAAGGGGCCCAGACTCATACTTCCTGCCAGGACAAACGCAGACTGAAGCTGTGAAGCAACCATCTTCTGTTTGAGTCTCTCACCCAGAGTAAGGTTCTTGAAACAATGTTGCCACGAATGTCCCCTAGGCCCCTAGTACTTGTGTTTTAGAAGTCACATATTCTAAATTCCTAAAAGAAACCACAAGCCAAGCAACTGATAATCTTAAAGTTAATTTACAATCTTCTTTGTCCTCATACAATGCATAAAGAAAATTCCAAATAAGGGAGATATTTAAGCCTACCATGTAAGAATAAGCACATATTGGGAGAGGAGGGGACTATGGGTGAGTTTCCTATGTAACATGGATGTGTAGAAAGTTTTCCAGCTGTGACTCAAATGAAAATATAATGAGGGGGAATAAAACTGTGCATAAACTTGGATACTGTAGCCATGCAGAAGTAGAGGCGAACCTAACTTTTGAGTATATCCGCTCAGTTGTAGAAAGGCTAAGAACGTAAAATAACAGCAAGGAATTCAACAGGAGCGAGGTTGTTGATAGTCATATTGATAAATGGTGTCAAGATATTTATTACCAGGCTAAGTACGGAACTAAACATAGGTATGCTTTAAAGAGATAGGGTCTTTCCTGAGACAATGGCAATGGAAGAGACAGAAACGTATAGCTTGGATTAGACTCAGAAGTGTAAGATGTGTGGGTGCACATGTATGTATCCCATGGAGTAAAAAGTACACATGTGCTTTTGCATATGCACTGTAGGGGTAGAGAGGCAGTGTTGGACCCAGCCAACTTCATGGGAAATAGGATCCAAACAGGATGAGAGAGCAGGTTACTCCCTCCCCTGAGTAAAGGGAGAATTGTCATTTGTGAAAATTAAACATGGAGAGTCACCAAGTCACAGGAAATGAGGCCCTGTTTCCAGAACCATGTGGAAGTTGCTCAGCCAAGTAAAAGGAGAAGAGGCTCCAGAGACTGAAGGAAATGACTTCACATTCCAGCACGCTGTGCTCCCCATTGGAATTCTGAATGCCTGGGTGCCTTGAAGCTGCAGGAGTTTGTATGAGGAGTTTCTGGGAGGACTGTAGGGAGATGTGTCTGTGAGCAGTGGGACATGGCTCAAGTGCCTGGTGGGCATCAATTAGCATGATGGCTGCTATGAATAAAGCACCGATCATGCAAGCTTACTGCAGAGGGAAGTATCAATACATCATTTCTGGAAATCTGCACTAAAGCTGGAAAATGGATACTAGAACTGTCTTTGAATCAGGCATTCTGTTTCTCAATATTTATCCAGAGGAAGGAAACAAAGTATGCACAGGAAATATGAATGATTCATTTCAACATAAAATATATTTTAAACTTGCAACAGATTAGGCATAATTAAACTACCATTTTGATAAATTGATATAGCATTCACCTGCCTGCTAAATACTTACCTGTATACCATATATTAGGGCAGTTCTCAGCCCTAGTTGAAGAAACTTCTTTCTGCAGAGCACTGAGGTTATTGCCAAGATCCACAACAGGTCAAAGTGCAAAGAATAGGGGATTCTGGACTGTCCACCTTCAAATGGAACATCAACAACACAGTCCTCAGGCGCAGAATCATGGTGGAAGAGGGGTTAGAAAGACTATTAGAGCCAGAGGCCCCCAAGCGGGTTCCTGTGACAGAGTCCAGGCAGTCAGCCGTGTTCAGGAGCAGTCATGGGCTCAGTCTCACACCCGTGTGCATAGGACAACGTTCACTGGATTCAGCAAGATACACACATAAAAGACTAGAAGAAAGAAACATGGATGTGAGAGGAGGAGGGAGGGCATGAGGTGTTGGGAATGAGGGAAGCATATGATCAAGATGTGTTTTACTGGTTTCAGAATCTTTTTTGACATATTTGCTTGATCTCTGAACTCTTCCAGGGCTCTCTGTTCTGTCCCCCATGGGGAGTCATCTCTGAAGCCTTTGTTTGTTTCACTGGGGACTTGGTATACAGAAACCAAGATCTGGGCACTTATTACTCATTGCTACTGACGGTCACTGTCACAATCTTCCCATAGCAACTCTGCAATGCTGGGTTGCTAAGTCAAAATTTCATCTGGCTTCTCATCTCCAAAGAAAAAAAGGTTTATGCATCAGGGTAAAAGATACAAAAATGTAATGATTCCATACTAGCCTTTTCTGTTACCTCTGAAACTGCTGTGCTAAAGACATAAAGATGGAGACCTGGACCAGTACAGAAAGAGAACCCTGACTGTGAGAGACTGTGGGGCCTCCTCTGCGGGAAGCTTGTGCCTTGTATAATGGAATCTTCAGTCTGAGGGATCTGAGGGAAGACATCTGTCACTTTTCAAAGGCTTATTTGTGTTTCTTTTACTAATGACACGAAGCAGAGGAATCTGAAGACTTGGAATTATTAAAGCATCACATCATGTAAGAAACTAAAATCACCAGCTCTACTTTCATAGAGGTGGGATGAAGAGAAATGTGCTCTGGGGTTAGAAATTGTTTTCAAATCAACCCCACTGTCTCAAGGAGGTTCGGTCTTAGCTAAAACATTGAACTTCCTTGAATTTCTTTCTGTCTGAGAAAACTGTAGAAGACTTGAACAGGATTGTTATTGTCCCTTCAGCTGGGCATTTTTTGACCCTGAATTTCTGGTAGTTTGCCACCACCAAAAAGTTACCTATGTAATCCCAGCACTCGAGGAGGCAGAAACAGGCAGGTGGATCTCTGAGTTTGAGGCCAGCCTGGTCTATAAAGTGAGTCCAAGGCTACACAGAGAAATCCTGTCTCAAAAAAACCAAAACCATAAAACAAAAAAACAGGCAAATTTTCTAGCCCAGAATAAGACTGAGAAATCCTCTGAGGCAGAGATAATCAGAGACAGAAACAATAGAATGAATGAATATTTTCTAGACTGGGTTATACACGCTATGGAATAGGTGGTCAAATAATGGCTAAATCCATGCCAGAGAGGCCAACAAAACAAAACAAAACAAAACAAAGCAAAACAAAACAAAAAACAGTGGCTGCTCACTCCATGACTGTGGGCGCTCAGATGCATGCATGCATACACAGAGAATGTGAGAATACTGAAACTTTTTAAAGCGAGTTTAGAGGCTGGGAAGGTGGGTCTGCCTCAAAGGCACTTGTCGCACAATCATAAGGTTTGACCCCTGAGCACCCATTATTTCCAGGTATGTGCTTGCAATCCCAGAGCTGGGGAGGCAGAGGCAGGTGGATGCCTGGGCTCATGAGCCACCCTAACTAGATGAGTAAGGTCTGGGTCCTGGTGAGAGATCTTATTCACAGAACAAATGCTCCTGCAGAGCAACAATCAAGGCTGTCCTCTCACCTCACATGACCATATACATGTATACGTAAACACCTGATACATGTACATACACATGTTTACACACTTATACACACATCTACATACATGTACAGACACACATTTACACGTTTATACATACATGTACATGCAATTTACACATTTAGGAAGCAATTTTTCCAGGACGAAGGTTTCCCAATAACCCAGGCACTGCCCTGCAAACAGTCAACCTAGCCTACCTTTGAGCCAGCACAGGGTCTTCCTTTTCTCTGGAAATTGTTGGGATCGACAGGGGATGATGACAAGTAATGGATGAGTCTAACGGATCCATAAAGCCTAAATTAGGGCTTAACAGAACAAAGTCTGTGCATCACATTTTTAGAGATCACAGTCATTGACAGGAGAGCTGAAGATGAACGGATGGGAGAGATTTAGCTTTCAGGAATTCCACGGCCTTTTGAAAACACTTGAAAATGTAATATTTTCTAAAGGATTTCTTAATCATTCCTGTCTTGTCCACCATGGGGAGAAGAATGTAATGTTTGCATTTTTCTAGATTTCTGAATCTCTGCCATTTGGACTTACTTAGCAAACTCTCTAGAGATGGCCTGTGCTGTGAAGAGCATGCAGGCAGACCCATAGCAAATACAAATCGTATTCATTTGTCCTTCGGAGCACAAACTTCAACCGTAACTAAACACAATATGCTGGCTCTTCTTGTGCTTCTTATGAACTTTGGAAGCAGGTTTGTGATGAATAGATTTTACAGGATTATGCAGTTATACTTTGCTTTTAAATATTTCAGAAAGAAATCATAAACATGACCTCATATGTTAATAAATCAATTATGGAATGCTGTTCTCTACATATGTTCAAAATATGACCCTATCCAAAACTCCTTAAACAAGTACTAAGAAATAACTTTAAAATCTTATTTAGGCAGTTCTGGTTTTCAAAATACCGGATAGAAATCTGCTGTTCCATATAAAGGAGGAGGAGGAAAATGGTTTCTTTGACCTAAATTTATTTTGTTTCTAATGTAGTAAATATTAAAGCCATGTTGAGGGTATGACATTTACTCTATGTTAGACCTCTTTTCTCTTTCCTTTCTTATTCCAAGTTGAAGCCAAGAAATCAAAGCAAGAAGACAAGGAACTGACTTGCTAATGATGAACCAGTAGCAGGCAGGTTTCAGGAGAGGCACACCCTCAGGACTGAGCTGTTTGTTTTGAACATTACTGTTGAAGTGGAAGACCATGAGCCATGGACAAAGGGATGGCTCCTGTGACTGGCCTGAAGTTCTGACACTTATTTTATAAGGCTGTTTTCTGCCTTTGTGACAACTAAATTTTGAGAAAAATTATTTATCCTCTTCTCAGTGGGGTATTCAAAATGTCTATGATACATCTCTCTGTATGTGAAAAGTCAAAGACTACATCATTATCTTGATATACTTGCATGCGTGTGTTCATGTGTACATGCATGCGTCACTGAGAATGTATCCCTTTCCCATGGTGGCAGAAACATATGCTACCTTAAATGTTTGTACATGTATTTTATGTTCACATAGATGCCAGAGGACAACTTGTGGAAGTCAATTCTCTCATTCTCCCGTGCATGTCCCAAAGACTGAACCAAAGTTGTCAGACTTGGCAGCAAGCACCCTTACCCACAAGCCATCTCTCCAGTCCAGCACCAGATTTCTCAAGCAAGCAGTTTCAAATGTTTCAGAATAGCAAAAGAAATAATTATGACACCTTCTAGGAGAGAGGTCCAGCCACCAAGAGTAGACAGAGAGCAGAGGTCAGAGAACGCAGCTTCGAGCGAGGGCATTCTGGTGTTACTTTGTTTACGAATGCTATGTTGGTAAGTAAATAAATGGCCCATGCTACCTATCTGATTCAAACTTTGATTCATTTCTTGTATCATCTGCAAACATTGACTCAAAATTGATCGCAGAAGCAAATGTGAAATCAACTATAAAACCCCTAGAGGAAATAACAAAACACTTGTGCTCTTTGGTTAGGATGAGATGTTAGATATGATACCAGGACCATGACTGAAAGAGAAAAAATGAACTTCCTTGAAAATGAAATATTTTGGTGTTTGAAAGGCATAATTAGGCTGTAATGCAGCTTAGCCTGTGCTTGTCTGGCACACTGGAAAGCCGGGAGCTGTTCCCCAGCAGTGCATAAAATAGGTACAGTATGCACACTTGTACACTTGGTACTTGAGATATAGAATCAGAAAGATCTCTCTGTTTTAAAAAGGAAAGAAGGGAGGATAGAAAGAAGGAGGTGAGGGAAGTATAGAAGACAGACACTAGTAAAGAATAAAGACATCAGCCATAGGGGGAGAGACTATCTTTGCATGTTGTATATGCCTGTGGGACGAGGTGTGTCACTGGGAGTGGCTTTGAGACACACTGGGGTGTCTGTGTCAGCTTGGGATTTTAGCAGCAGAATACCACAGGAGGGTCTTTGAAGCAACAAACTCATGTTTCTCATAGTTCTGAGAGTCTAAGATGGAGGCACTAAAAGCAAGACTTGGTTTCTGGTAAGGCACTTCCCTGATTCATGGATGGTTAACTGTCTTCCTTACGTGTCCTCACAAGTCAGAGGTAAAGTGAAACACTGCCTGGGATCCCTTTATGAGGGTGCTAAGAAGGGTTGGGGAGTTCTACCCTCAGGATCTTAGCCACTAAAGACTACTTCTCCAGCCCAGACTCAGAAAGACACGCATGGCATATACTCACTTATAAGCTGATATTAGTCATATAATACAGGGTAACTATGCTACAATCTACAGACCTTAAGAAGCTAAATAACAAAGAGGACCCTAGGGAGGATGCTTAATTCTCATTCAGAAGGCAAACAGGATAGACACCAGAAGTGGTTGAAGATAGGGAACAGGATGGGAGCCTACCATAGTTGGCCTCTGAAAGACTCCACCCAGCAATGGATCAAAGCATGTGCTGAGATTCACAGCCAAACTTTGTGTAGAGTACAGGCAGTTTTATGGAAGAAGGGGAGAAGGGGGACAAGGGACCCGGAGTGGATAGGAGCTCCACAAAGAGACCAAGAGAGCCAACAAATCTGGGCCCAGAGGTCACTGCAGAGACTGAGGTATCAACCAAGGACCATACACAGAGAGAAGTTAGACCCCCTGCTCAGATGTAGCCCATGGCAGCTCAGTCTCCATGTGAGTTCCCTAGTAAGGGGGTCAGGGGCTGTCTCTGACATGAACTCAGTTGCCTGTCCTTCAAGCACTCCCCCGAGGCGAGGCAGATTTTCCAGGCCACAGTAGAAGAGGATGCAGGCAGTCCTGAAGAGATGTGTTAGTCTGGGGTCAGTTGGTAGGCAAGGAAGGTTCCCCCATTCTGAGAAATAGGGGATGAGGTTGGGGGAAAGACAGAGGGAGGGTGGGACTGGGAGGTGACAAGGGAGGGGGCTACAACCTGGATGTAAAATGAATAAATTATTAATAAAAATAGTAACAATAATAAAAGACTTGACTTCTCCTGGTGCTGTCACACCTAGAGCCAGCTTCTCAACTTTTGAGTCTGAAGGAGACACAAACAGTCCAATTTACTATAGAGTTTAATGTATAAGTTAAGAAAATGCAACTGATCTATTAGAAAATAGACCAGGGAATTGGGAATTTGGGCGTGGGGAGGAGGTATTAAAAAGAATATAAAGACACATTGTCTGTCCTATCTTAGCTGTGGCAGTTTCATGGGTTACATATGTCCAGCTGTCATACTGAATACTTTAAATGTACACAATGCATTTTAGGCTACATAAAATCTCTAACAAAGTTTCTAATCCAAAAACAAAAAACAAAAACAAAAACTATTGCCTGGGATGTGGTTTAGTGGCAGAGAACCTTCCTAGCACCAATTCAGGCCTTAGACCCAAACCCAGTTCCTCACAACCAAGCACAAAACAAAATGAAATAAAATGAATGGCACTTAAAAAAGAAAAAAAGGAAAGTTCTCTAAACCAGTTAAACACATCATTGCTAGCAAGAAAAATTGCCTCATGTCATAAAGCTGAGTTAGACTTGATATTGCCACTCTGAGATCTGTAGCTGCCAGCCTATCTTTAGCCACCACAGTGGGAGCCTACATTGTGCCTCCATTCCTCCTTTGAGAGAGAATTCTCCACGGTCCCTTCTTCACCTGAATCACAAGTTGAAAAGTTTTGAATGGTTGAATCTGACTGATGGGGTCTAGGTGAATCTGACCTAAGCTAATTTCATTGGAGGCTGGGAAATAAGTTCCTAGCATTTTTTCACATCTGTCACAGGAGACAGACCATCTTGTATCAAGACTCATATGCTACTATCTGTGTTGAATGTGTCCTGGTTCAATTTGTTACCTGAGTAGACATGGGAAGGTGTGAGGAGGATGTCTTGGAGATTCACTTGTTTTGTGGTCACATGCATCCTGACCAGGAGGGCATGGAATAAGAGGTGAGCTAACGCATGGTGCTATGGCTATAACTTAGTTGTTATGCCTTCTAATGGGTAAGATGCCCTTTATGGATGAGTATCCTTGAA
This sequence comes from Pachyuromys duprasi, assembly GCA_028658305.1. Lineage (NCBI taxonomy): Eukaryota > Metazoa > Chordata > Mammalia > Rodentia > Muridae > Pachyuromys > Pachyuromys duprasi. The sequence continues at coordinate 69,351,255 of CM053762.1, forward strand.
CATGTAGTGTCTCCATTGGCGTCAGAAATTAAGACACCAAGGCATTTCTGAATGGCTCTACATGCCATCAAACAGCATCCTGATATGCAAAGGAGAAAAATAAAAACAAACAAACATGGCCATCTTGTCCTGAGCATAGTAGAGTAAAGTAGAATGAAGAGGGCACCCGAGGCAAAGAATGATATTGGGCCAGTCCACTTCAGTCTCTGTCTGGAATATACTATCCTTTCCTAAGTAAGCTTTTACCTAAGTTGTGTTTCCCAGCTGAATTCTTTCCTTCAAGAACATGAAAACACAAGGAGAATCTTCTCATCCACACACTCCATCTTACTACACGGTGGAAGCCATGTCCTTATCACTTTGCGGTCTCACTCAGTCAGGGTTCAGGCAGGTACCTTAACCCCTACGCTGCAGTGAGACAGGAGGGGTGGACAGGAAAGGAAGAGCAACAGTTGGATAGGGTCCTCTGAAAGAGAAAGGAGGGAAGGAAGGGGAGGAAAGGAGGAGAGAAAAGGGAGAGGGTGGAGTGTGATGGGAAAGGATGAGATGGGATGGGAAAATGGAATAGCGCAGAAGGAAATGGGAAAGGCAAGGTGGGCTGAGAAGCCTGGAAGGGAGGGATGATATAGGATAAATGGGAACAGGTGGAACGTGGTGAAAAGAGTGAAGAATGGAAGGGGAGGAAAGTAGAGAGACTCCAATGAGTTGGGGTACAATGGAAGAGAAAGAACTCTGGATAACTTTCCCGTCTTAAGTCTTAATTTTGTTCCTTTTAGAAGTGCCAAGAGCCTTACAAATCCCTTTCAGCCTGGAAGATGGAGCTGCTCTCTGAGTCCATACTTGAGTTGGATAAAACCAAGCTGTGATTCATCTGTGCTTGGATGTAAGAATCGATAAAGGGAACAGCAAACACTTTGCTCCTTACAGCTTCTGAAATTGCTTGCCAGAGCAGGAGAAACTCAACACATGAGGCTTTCTGGGCTTCTTTCTTATTTTATTGATTGTTGCGTATGTGCATGGGCACAGGTGCAACACCATGTCTGGAGGTCAGGGGACAATTTTGTGGAATTGATTTTCTCCTTCCTCCTTTCTGTGGGTTCTGAGGCTTGAACTCAAGTCACTAAGAGTCTTTTCCCACTGAGCCACCTCACCAGGCCCTCGTCTTGCAGAAGGAACACCAGCTGGGCTGAGAGGCTGACCCCAGAGCCACCTATTTAAAGAAAATGGACATGGAGATTCTGGCCAGTTATCAAACCCTGCTGCTCTGTCTATGTAAGCTTAAACAACTGTCTTACCCAAGTGAAGGTCTGTTTACCCTGCTTCCCAGTTTCCACCTGTCACTCCTCTGGGGAACAGACCTGGCTTCCCCTTGTCACCAACTCACCCTCACCTTCCACTCATGAGCCTCCAGAACCTTCATTCTTGGCTGCATAGGAAGTACTTGGCCTAGAACTGAGTGAGCATAGAACTCAGTAAGCCACTTGGCCTATCACATTCCCCACACATGATCATTGCTCTGAGCTGGGCACACACAGTAAAGCCATTGCCTACATCAACAGTTCCCAGATTCCCTCTTGTCTCTCCCATTCATCCCCATGTGTCCCTCGATATGGCTGTAGTGTACAGTACCACCCAAGACCCTGGTGGGGGGGATGTCTAGCATGGCTCTGGATTGGGCTTGGGCCTCTATGGAGACCTGAGCCTTTCTCTCACGTGAGGGAGAAGCGCTGTTGTTGTGTGCTGTAGAGCAGTGCTCATTTCAGACTACTGGTCCAATATGTGGGTACCTAGGTAGATGGTGGGTGCCCTGTGCCAAATCCTAGGTAGATGGTAGGTGCCCTGTGCCCAAATCCTAGTACAGAGCTCTGGCACAAGGCTGTCGTCAAGTAACTGATTGATGAGTGAGTGAGCAAGTAACTTTTGATCCTGATTTGCCCCCTCTGTACACTACCTTCTCCTCATAGTCACCAAAGAGGCTGCCTTAGTTCTAAACATATGAGTGGAGATGTCTACAAAGACACGGCTAGTAACATAATATAATTATAACATAATTATACCTTAATATACCCATTTAGGTTGCCTCTCCCTTTTCTCAGTCATATCAAGAATGTTAACTTCCTCTAGTATAATTCTGAAGCCTTCTGAGGTGAATAAAATATGGGATTCTAAGACAAAGAGCCCAAGCTTTTATCTGAGAATATCCCCTATGAAGTATATTTTCATTTGATTATTTGTTGACTAAAATCACAGTCTTGTCTATATACTGTCTGAAGAGCCCACAAAATGGGATGTGACTATAACTACTATTTGCTTTTGACTGTACAAGGCAAAATTTGATTTGCAGCGATAGGATTGTCGGTCTGATAGCACAACTGCAATTTCTCTAGTTATTTACCTTTAAATCTCAGTATTACACTTGCTACAGATGATATATGAAAGTAAAATATTTACACAGCAGTGTGATTCAGTCCAGAGCAGACATGGTTCTGCACCTAAGGGAGAGGCGGGGGCTTACACGCACATCGTCTGGACCAACATTTTTGTAAGTAAGAAGCAAGCTTTAGTATTGTGTGTACTCTGTTAATGTGTCCATGGTGAGGTCACTGCCCTGGTGGCAGCTACTGACACGTTCTGTAGGTCTGTGGCATAATCAAAATCTCAGCTTTGGTTTGCTCAGGGTGGGAAGGCAGCTAATGAGCTGATTGTTCAGTGCATTCAAGTTTCTTATACGTGCTTCTGGTTGACACAGTTACCATCTCCACCCTGAAGTCTCCCTGAGTCGTTGGAATCTTCAGGTAAGTGGGAAATGTTGACAAATCTGCCTTCCTTTGCAAAGATGGCCAGTTTACTCTCTATGCCTCTCTTCTTCCTCCCTCTTCTTTCCCTTCTTGCACTTTACCTCTCCCCTCCCATCTTTTCTCTTTCCTTCCTCCACATTCTCTCCTTCCCTCTCTTCTCCTTGGAGTAGGTCCCTGCTGTTCTGTGTGAAGGGGTGGGGAGGACTCTGTGCCTGCAGGAAGACTATGACTATCAGATTGTGATAGTTTTAAACAGCTTGTTAAAGAAAACCAACTTTAATTTACTCTAAGAAAAGCTCATTTTGTAGCTAGTTTAATTTGAGTAAAAGGCCTTCTGTAGAACGTGCTCCAGGAATTTCTTTTTTTATTTTTAATTTATTTATTTTTATATCAATCACAGGTTAGGTACTTTGCATCCCAGGCGTAGCCTCCTCCCTCATTCCCTCCCACCCTCCCTCATCTCCCTCCTCCCCGCCCCCTCCAAGTCCACCAACAGAGGAGGACCTCCTCCCCTTCCATCCTACCCCAGCTCATGTGCTCCAGGAATTTCTATAAGATCTATTTATCCAACCCAGGAGGATTATCTCACTCTTACAAGCTAATCCTCTTGAGAAGTATGTCTTCATGAGGAAGCATGTGATATTCGGTACATTATGACTGAGCTTGGTGTGGAATAAATGAGGCCAATTACTCCCTTGGTCACCTGTGACTCAGCCTTTGGAACCACCTGTTGGAGAGTGGGGGCACATCTTCTGAGGTTTCTTATCAGTGTTAGGAAGACAAGCAATGAAGCTTATGTGATTGCCAGGTTGACATATAGGAAGTTGCAATTAATTCAATCAATACATATTTGAGTTGTTCTGTGTGCCAGGGAGAGCAGTACATGAGCCTGGTGACAGAAAGCAGCCCAAGAAAACGCAGAGGTCAGATGTGGGACAGTCAGAGACAACTAAATGGAAATAGAATCAGTTAGTGATCCAAGCTACAGAAAAATGTCAGGCAGGGAAGAGGACTGGAGAGATCCAAAGTAAAGCCGATATTTTTTATTAAATTTATTTATTTATTCACTTAATCTCCTGATCACAGCCCCTTCCTTTCTCTCCCCCAGCTTCACTCTCTTCCCCCTTTATCCCCTCCCTTTCTCTTCAGAAAAGGGAAACCCCCTCCCCTGTACCAACCCACTTCCACACATCAAATCTCATCAGGACTAAGCATATCCTCTTTCGCTAAGGCCAGACAAGGCAGCCCAACTAGGGGAAAGTGATCCCAAAGCAGGCAACAGAGTCCATGTCAGAGACAGCCCCTGATCCATGTGCTATGGTACCCACTTGAAGACCAAGCTGCCCATCAGATATATATGTATCAGAGGCCTACCTAGGTCCAGTCCTGCATGCTCTTTGGTTGATGCTTCAGTCTCTGTAAGCCATCTTGAGCTCTTGAGATTGGTGGACTCTGTTCATCTTCTTATGGCATTCTTGCTCCCTCTAGGTCCGACTGTCCTTCCCCTCATTCTTTCACAAGACTTCCCAAGCATGGCCTAATGCTTGGCTGTGGGTCTCAGCATCTGTTTTGATCCATTTCTGGGTGGAGCCTCTCACAGAACAGCCCTGCTACGCTCCTGTCTGCAAGCATAATAGAGTGTTATTAATAGTGTCAAGAGTTGGCTCTCTCCTATGGGGTGGGACTCATGTTGGGCCAACCATTGGTTGGCCATTCCCTCAATCTGCTCCATCTTTCTACCTGCACACCTTGTAGGCAGGTTTTGTTGGTAGGTTGGTATCCTCCTTCCTCCACTGGAAGTGCTGCCTGGTGATGAGTTGGCCATCTCGGTCAACTTGTCCCTTGTTGCTAAGAGTCTCAACTAGAGTCACCCCCATATCCTCCCAGCAGCCTACTTTGCTGCACCCTCCAACTTGTCCTAGAGATGCCCTCACCATTTGCTGTCTTTTCTCTCTCCTAGCCTTTCACTCTCCACCCTCGCTCCCCTCCCCACACCCTCTCACAGCCACTTCCCTCACATCATCCACTTCGGCTGTCTATTCCGTTTCCCCTCCTAAGTAAGATGCAAGCATTCTCCCCTTGACCCTCCTTATCAAGTCTCTGAAGAAGGAAATATAAGAAGGTATCATAAGATGAAAAAAAAAAGACAGAATAGCTAAAAAAAAATCCTGTACAATAAAAGATCTTCTGGAGGTATCTCCATCCCTGATCTCAAGCTGTACTACAGAGCACTAGTAATAAAAACTGCATAGTGCTGGCATAGAAAAAGAATGATGGACAAAGGGAATCGAATAGAAGACCCAGAAATAAACCCACATTCCTATGGACACCTGATTTTTGACAAAGATGCCAAAACCATACAATGGAAGAAAGACAGCATCTTCAACAAATGGTGCTGGTCTAACTGGATGTCTACATGTAGAAAATGCAAATAGATCCATACTTATCACCCTGCACAAAATTAAAGTCCAAGTGGATCAAAGACCTCAACATAAAACCAGACACACTAAATCAGTTAAAAGAAAAAGTGGGGAAGAGCCTTGACCTCATGGGCCCAGGAGAAAACTTCCTGAACAGAACACCAACAGCTCAAGCTCTAAGCTCAACAATTAATAAATGGAACCTAATGAAACTGAAAAGCTTCTGAAACCCCTGCATCCAACAGGGGACTAATATCCAGAATATATAAAGAACTCAAAAAATTAGATCCCAACAAACCAAATAATCCAATTTTAAAATGGGGTACCAAAAGGGTAGAGAAAGAAATTAGGGAAACAACACCCTTCGCAATAGCTACAAAAGACATAAAGTACCTTGGTGTGACCCTAACCAAGCAAGTCAAAGACTTGTATGAAAAAAATTTCAAGTCTCTGAAGAAAGAATTAGAAGAAGATATCAGAAGATGGAGAGATCTCCCATGCTCATGGCTTGGCAGGATTAACATAGTAAAAATGGCCATCTTACCAAAAGCAATCTACAGATTTAATGCAATTCCCATCAAATTACCAACACAATTCTTTACAGACCTTGAAAGAAAGATTCTCAACTTCATATGGAATAACAAAAAACCCAGAATTGCTAAAATAATCCTTTACAATAAAAGATCTTCTGGAGGTATCTCCATCCCTGATCTCAAGCTGTACTACATGGCAACAGTAATAAAAAACTGCATGGTATTGGCATGGAAACAGAATGGTGGATCAATGGAACCAAATAGAAGACCCAGAAATAAACCCACACACTTATGGACACCTGATTTTTGACAAAGATGCCAAAACCATACAATGGAAAAAAGATAGCATCTTCAACAAATGGTGCTGGTCTAATTGTATGTCTACATGTAGCAAATGCAAATAGATCCATACTTATCACCCTGCACAAAATTAAAGTCCAAGTGGATCAAAGACCTCAACATAAAACCAGACACACTAAATCAGTTAGAAGAAAAAGAGGGGAAGACCCTAGAATTCATTAGCACAGGAGACAACTTCCTGAATAGAACACCAACAGCACAGGCTCTAAGAGCAACAATCAATAAATGGGACCTCATGAAACTGAAAAGCTTCTGTAAAGCAAAGGACACTGTTTTCAGAACAAAAACGACAGCCTACAGACTGGGAAAGGATCTTCACCAACCCTGTATCTGACAGAGGGCTAATACCCAGTATATATAAAGAACTAAAGAAGTTGAAAAACAACAAATCAAGTAATCCAATTAACAAATGGGGAACAGAGCTAAACAGAGAATTCTTGATACAGGAATATCAAATGGCAGAGAAACACTTAAAGAAATGCTGAACCTCATTAGCCATCAGGGAACTGCAAATCAAAAGGACCCTGAGATTTCACCTCACACCTATCAGAATGGCCAAGATCAAAAACTCAAGTGACAATACATGCTGGAGAGGATGTGGAGAAAGGGGAACCCTCCTCCATTGCTGGTGGGAATATAAACTTGCACAACCACTCTGGAAATCAATCTGGTGCTTTCCCAGACAATTAGGAATAGCGCTTCCTCAAGATCCAGCTATACTACTCCTAGGCATATATCCAAAAGAGGCTCAAGTACACAATAAGGATATTTGTTCAACCATGCTTGTAGCAGCTTTATTTGTAATAACCAGAAGCTAGGAACAACCCAGATGCCCCTCAACTGAGAAATGGACACAGAAATTGTGGTACACCTACACAATGGAATATTACTCAGCAATAAAAAAAGGAAATCATGAAATTTGCAGGTAAATGGTGGGAACTAGAAAAGATAATCTTGAGTGAGCTATCCCAGAAGCAGAAAGACACATACAATATATACTCATTCATATAGACATATAATATAGGATAAACCTACTAAAATCTATACACCTAAAGAAACTAATCAAGAGAGAAGACTCTGGCTAAAAGGCTCAATCCCTATTCAGAAAGGCAAAGAGGATGGACATCAGAAGAAGGAGAAAACAGCTAACAAGGTAGGAGCCTGCCACAAAGGGCCTCTGAAAGGTTATACCCTGCAGACTATCAAAGCAGATGCTAAGACTTATAGCCAACTGTTGGGCAGAGTGCAGGGAATCTTATGAAAAAAGTGGGAAATAGTAAGATCTGGAAAGGACAGGAGCTCCACAAGAAGAACAACAGAACCAAAAATCTGAGCACAGGGATCTTTCCTGAGACTGATACTCCAACCAAATACCAGGCATGGAGATAACCTAGAACCCCTGCACAGATGTAGCCCATGGCAGTTCAGTGTCCAAGTGGGTTCCATAGTAATGGGAATAGGGACTGCCTCTGACATGAACTGATTGGCCTGCCCTTTGATCACCTCACCCTGAGGGGGGAGCAGCCTTACCAGGCCACAGAGGAAGACAATGCAGCCATTCCTGATGAGACCTAACAGACTAGGATCAGAAGGAAGGAAAGAAGACCTCCCCTATCAGTGGACTTAGGGAGGGGCATGTGTGGAGAAAGGAAAGGAAGGGAGGATTTGGGAGGGGAGGAGGGAGAGTGCTACAGGGGGGATACAAAGTGAATAAAGTGTAATAAAAAAATTGGGGTACAGAGCTAAACAAAGAATTCTCTGTAGAGGAATATGGAATGGCAGAGAAACACTTAAAGAAATGCCCAACATCCTCAGTCAGCAGGGAAATATAAGTCAGGGAAATATAAGGTGAAATGACCCTGAGATTTCACCTTACACCCATCAGAATGGCTAAGATCAAAAACTCAAGTGACAACACATGCTGGAGAGGATGTTGAGAAAAGGGAACCCTACTCATCGCTTGTGGGAGTGCAAACTTGTACAACCACTTTGGAAATCAATCTGGTACATCTCAGAAAGTTGGGACTAGTGCTACCTTAAGGCCCAGCTATACCACTCCTGGGCATATACCCGAAAGATACTGCACCATTCAACAAGGACATTTGCCCAACTATTTTCATAGCAGCTTTATTAGTAATAGCCAGAATCTGGAAACAACTTAGATGTCCCTCAACAGAGGAATGGATACAGAATTTGGGGCACATTTACACAATGGAATATTACTCAATTATTAAAAACTAAGAAATCATGAAATTTACAGGCATATGGATGGGACTAGAAAAGATCATAATGATTGAGGTAACCATTGCAGAAGCAGAAAGACACACATGGTATACACTCACTTATAAGGAGATATTAGCTGTATAAGATAACCACACTAAAATCTACAGACTAAAGAAGTGAAACAACAAGGAGCACCCTAGGAAGGATGCTTAAATCTCATTCAGAATGACAAACAGGATAGACACCAGAAATGGTGGAAGAGAGGGAACAGGATGGGAACATACTATAGAAAGGTTCCACCCAACAGGGGATAGAAGCAGATGCTGAGACTTACAGCCAAACTTTAGGTAGAGCATAGGGAATCTTATGAAAGAAGGGGGGGGGGTGGATAGAAGGACCTGGAGTGGACAAGAGTTCCGCAAGGAGACCAACAATGCTAAAAATCTGAGCCTAGGGAGTCCTTCAGAGACCAGCTAAGGACCATGCATGGAGAAGACCCTGACCCCCTGCTCAAATGTAGCTGATTGACAGCTCAGTCTCCATGTGGGTTTCCAAGTAAGTAGAACAGGGGCTGCCTCTGTCATGAACTCGGTTGCCTTGTCTTGATCACTTGCCCCTGGCAATACGTCCTTACCAGGCCACAGAAGAAGAGGATCCAGGCATCCCTAATGAGACTAGATAAATAGGGGCAGAAGCAGGGGAGGAGAACTTCCCCTTTCAGTGGACTATGAGAAGGGATAGGGGGAGAAGAAGAGGGAGTGTGGGACCAGGACAAGCTGAGGGAGGGGGCTTCAATTGGGATATAAAATTAATAAATTGTAAAAAAAAAAAGTTTAAAAAATTGCTCGACATCCTTAGTCATCAGGGAAGAACAAAACAAAATGACTCCAAGATTCCATCTTATACCAATAAGAATGGCTGAGATAAAAAGCTCAAGTGACAGGACATGCTGGAGAGGATGTGGAGAAAGGGGAACCCTCTTCCACTGCTGGTGGGAGTGCACACTTGTACGACCACTGTGGAAACCAATGTGGCACGTTCTCAGAAAATTGGGAATAGTTCTACCTCAAGACTCAGCTATACCACTCCTGGACATATACCCAAAAGATGCCGCACCGTTCAACAAGGACAGTTGCTGAACTATAGCAGCTTTATTCGGAAAAACCAGAAACTGGAAATAACCCAGATGTCCCTCAACTGATGAAATGGATAAAGAAACTATGGTCATTTACACAGTGGAATACTACTCAGCTAGTGAAGTTGATATTTTAAGACTAGGGTCCAGGGGGGCCTTCCTGGAGATTCTGTCAGGCAGTAGGATAAAGTGATGGGGATCAGGCAAGAAGGGAAGAGCTTTCCAGGAAGAGAGGACTGCAAAGGCCCTGGAGCAGTCGAGGAAGCCAGAGCAGTGGGCTGAGGGCTGCAAAGACTGAGGTTGGGAAGGAGGTGAAGAACAAGCACACACAGGGACACTTTGTACTGCTGAGGACTGGGGTTTGGATCTAAGTGGTATGAAAAAGAAATCAGGGATAGCTCCAAATAAAAAAAAGGGGGCTTTGTATGGAAGAAGTAGGCTCAGCATGGAGAAATGTGTTCAGCATGGGGAAATGGACTCCTCAGTATGGGGAAGCGGGCAGTGGGAGAAACACAGTTAGAACAGGGGAACAGGGGTGGCCTGACTAATGGCTTCATCCTGGGGAAGGTGAGCTATGGTTCATGTCTTACACAGAAGTTCTTTACTCAGTCCACAGCAGTTCTAAGTTCAGAGCAAGACTGAAGAGAGTGAGGAGAGAGTTCCCTTAGCTATTGCCCACATCGTCCTCTTCTGAGGGCAGTCCTATCACAGAGGCCCATTGTCTGCAGTCCATGAACCTATACTGTCTTGTCATTGCCATCCAAGGCCCCCGGTTTACACTGTTTCATTCTTAGTGTGATCTATAGGTTTGGAAAAATGCACATGTACACACACACACACACACATCAGTGTAGCATCACACAGAATAGCTCACTGCCCTAAAATTCCCCCTGTGCTTAGCCTATCCACACTGCATTACCCCAACCATTAGCAACCACTGGTGTGTTTTGCTGTCTCCATAACTTCAGCTTACCGACAATGACTTACAGTTGAAATTATACACTATGAAGTATCTGAATAGTTTCTTTGCTTTGTTTTGTCTAGATTGGTTTGTTTGAGACAGGGATTTTCTGTGTAGTTCTGGCTGTCCTGTAACTCACTCTGTAGACCAGCCTGACCTAGAACTCAGAGACCTGCCTGCATCTGCCTATCAGTTCTGGAATGCGCCACCATGCAAAGCTTAAGAGTGGTTTCTTCGGGAAGGAGGGAGATGAGGGAGGGAGTGGGAGGGTAGGAGGGAATGAGGGAGGGGGCTACGCCTGGGATTCAAAGTACCTAACCTGTAATTGAGATAAAAATAAATAAATTTAAAAAAAATTAAGCAATATGTAAGTAAGGACATAAGTAAATAAATAAAGAAATGCTACAATGCTTGTTTTATGGTTAGCAGAGCAGAACTATGGATTCAAGACAGAGTCACCATGAGATATTTTATGTAATGAAAATTAAAATAAAAGAGAAATTTTAAAAAAGGAGTGGTTTCTTTTAGAAGGTAATATGCACTTCCAGTTGTGCATCTTGTTGTTTAGGTGTGCCATGTGTCGTGGTTTATTGTTCACCCGAGCTGTCCTGGACAGCTTCAGCTGGTATCTTAGAATAGGCCAGATTCATCTGACAGAGTCTCATTCAAGGACTGCCACATCAGATTATCCCTGTGTCTGCCGGGGATTGTCTTGATTAATGGTTGATGTAGGAGAGCCTATCCTGTTGTGGGTAGCACCACCTTATGCAGGTGGGCATGGGCTGTAGCTGAGAGCCAGCTAAAGAAAGAGGAGGCATCTGTGTATCAGTCACCTGTCTGAGCATCACATTCTTGCATAAATGGCAGGATGGCATGGCTGTGTGGCTTTACCACACAGGCTTTCCTTTCCTTAGCACACACAGGCGAGCAGAAATAGCCCCACACTGAGATGTCCTTGAAAGGAAATGAGGTTTCAATTTTTCATAAAGGCATCTGCCCATGGAAATAGTGTCTGACACATTTAAGAATTTTTAGGTTTCCTTCCAAATATGGAACTCTGTGACAGACAGGGCACAGCACAGACTGAGAGAGTAGATGTAGTGAGGTGTTTAAAAGTCCTAACCTGTCCCTCTAAGGAAGTCAAGCATTCAATTCCATGTTAGCAGAGTCTAACATGAGTCAGACCATTCGTTTCAGGAACTGATGTAGGTAGAAAGATTTTTCAACAGCTTGGCAGTCCCTAAATTAGATGCCAGGACCCCTTCATTGGAACATGGTACACTTTGAAGATGCCACGTATACGAGGAGATCCTATATGAATGGAGAGTCCAGAAGATGATGCACCTTTTCACTAATCACCCTGCCACACCAGTATCCAGATGGCAGACAGGAAAGGCTCTCTCAGTCTGCTCTGCTGGGACTCTACTCTTCACCAGCTGCACAGCACTGTCCCCTAAAGCATCCTGTGTTCTCATGAACTCACACTGCTCAGGTGGCAGATCAGGGTGGGAGGACCTGGGAGGTTCTGGGCATTCTCCTGCCCCTCTGTGTGTGGGGTGCATTAGGAGGCCCGTGGATATGGCCATCACTGAAGAATACATTTACTCAAGTGGCTTTATACCAGAGGCCATAAGCAAAGCACATCTCTGTGCAATCAGCTTAATGATGTCCCCTGATGCCATAATGATTTAAACTACTTAAAAAGGCAAAGCAGGGGATAAGAAGATGGCTCAGTTGATAAACTGCTGACTACACAATCATAACAACCTAAGTTCAGATCCCAGTGCCCACATAAAAAGCTATGGACACATACCTAGAATTCCAGTTCTGGGAGACAAAAACAGGCATAGCCCTTGGGCTTGCTTTTCAACTAGTCATGCTGAATTGTTGGATTCTGAGTTCACTGAGGTCAGAGAAAGAGAGAGAGAGAGAGAGAGAGAAGTGGAGAGCAATAGAGAAAATGTCTGCTGTTGGCCTTTAGCCTCACCATATGCCTACAGACATGCATGCACACATACACAAAGCATAGCCAGTGAGATATCACACACTCATAACTGCAGCACTTATGAGCCTGAGCCAGAAGGATAATGAGTTTGAGACATCCTAGGCTTATAGAGTAAGTTCAAGATCAGTCTGGGTTCTATACAGAAATCCTATCTCAGAGAAAATAGCCTAAGTAGATGAGAATACTGCTGCTAGGGTGAGCTCTTTAACACATTTGGCCTCTAGGAAACACTGTTGTCCTCACAATAGAGAAAGCAGAAGTATCACATATGTGCCATTAGTAAAGAGGCTGAGGGCATGAACTGTTAGTTTATGTGCTCAGCTAACACATCAGCTCCTCCTGAAAACCGGCCATGTGGAAGACAATGTTCAGTTTATTGAGGCCCTGGGATTTCCAAACATCTTGTTGCAGCTCTCAAGAACTCAGAGTCAGCACAGCCTAAGAATGGACCCCAAGCACTGGCCAGTTCACAGTGTGTAAGGGAAGGTTGATCATGGACCATGGGAAGGAAGAGGCAAGAACAAGGATAGCTTTTGGACCATAATGGGAGGGTGAGAATTCTGAAAATCTTGTAGAGGAAAGAGGGCTTGCACGGGGTCTTGAAATTGAGTGGGACTGTGCAATATGACAAGCAGGGAGGCTTGGCCGGGGAGACACTCAGTCTGTAAATTGCTTACTATGTAAGCATGCAAACCTGATTTTGGTCCCAGAACACACATCAAAAAAGCCAGGAGTAGTGGCCCATATTCATAATCCCAGCAGAGACAAGATCTCTTGGAGTCATTGGCCAACCAGCCTAATAAATGAGCGCACATACAAACTAGCAAGCACACACACAAACACATATAGGAGCAGAACAAAAGTCTCAGAGAACTAGGGCCATAGCATGTGCTGTATAACTACCACTAACGGAAACTTACTGGGAAGCTGTTGGAAGGAACCCATGACTTGGAGTCTCTTCCAGTAGCATGGTCATATTCAGGCAGTTTCTGTGAGGGTGGGATTGTAGCCAGCTCCAGCTGTTCGTCTCTCTTCTCAAAGTTCAAATTCCTAGGAACAATATCTTGGGAGAAGCAAGTGGTCTGTGGTTCAGGGGGAGCAGGACTCTCATGACAGCTCCAACATCAGTCTTCTTGAGAGGGGACAATATCATGTTTTAGTCCTGTATTCTACAGCACTGGGGGCCACCCCAGCCAGATCTGACCCCTGAAGGGATTTGCCGCACTTGTCTAAAGTGGAAAATCCCCAGGCGATGCCTCCATTCTGAGGAGAGATGATCCCGGATGCTCTCTGTGCCCTGAACTGTGTCATCTGATGTGCCTACTCCCATTCCAGGTCCCTGGGAGCTGTGCCAGTGAGAGCTCAAGTCCCCAGAACTCACGAGCAGTGCCGCCTCGCCATTAGCCTGGGGCTCTATGACAGTATTTGTTTATACAGTACACAAACCTCTCCAACAGCTTCAGAGCAAAACAGCCAAAAGTGTCCATAGTACTTTCACCATGACCCTGCTGCTCCTAGACTTAGAAAACAGACCAGCTTTTCCTGAAGAGGCGACAAGTCCGCTTGTGACACATTATCAAACCCTTCCCCAGAGCCTGGGGATCCTTCCAACTGGAGCCAGTCCCTCTTAAAACTGCTCATCAAAATCCTCATCAAAGCAGCAGCCAGGATGGCCACAAACACAGCCTCTCCCACAAATGAGCTTCAGTAAATACTGCCAACAATGACTGCTTTGACAGAACTCACTTGCAAATCCACAAACACCATTTCAATCCATTTCTGCAGATGAAAATGTGAATAAGTTAGCATTCCCCCCTTCAGTGAAAACACGCATAACCACATGATCACCTTCCTCAAACCCTAGTATATATTAGATCAGGGAAAACAAACAGATCATTCCCAGAAATATACTACTGAGACATCATGTGTCTCTATGGAAACTGTCATCACAAGTTGGCACTTGCCTACACATGTTGAATAATTTTCTTTTTTACTGTGCAAAGAGTTATTGGCACATGATTGTGTTTTACTCAGAGAGCCTCCAAATAGATGTACCTTTCCAGGTGTCCACAGAATGCAGTGTTGGTTCAAAGCTAAAGGCACCTAATATACTTTCCCATGAGAGTCTGGAGTAGCCTGCTTCCTTGGAGTCACCTGTATTAAAAGGGCAGAATGAGAAGCCATGAAGTACAAACATCAGAAGTATGTGTCCTGGGGTCACAATTTACCTAGCAATAGTGGTCCCCTCCCTGTGAAAGACAGATCTGGGGGCCTCTCTGAGCCTGTCTTTCCAAGCAACTGTAAACTCTCCAGGCTTCTGAACCAAAAACCAGGTTATTCACAGTATAAGCTCCAGACATCTCTGGAAAAGTCTTTGTCCTTCCCACAGTCATTTCCGTTCTCTCAGGGTCTTCACCTGGAGAAACAGACATATCACCCAGACTCTAAAAAAATGCTAGACTTTATTTTTTCTGAGACTTGTATGTTTTCCTCTAAATTTATGTGTCCCTTGGTTTGGAAATGGATGAGACCCTGGGACATGTTTATTATTGAAGGTTATAGGGATATACCAGGGCCTGGTGCATGACAGGCAAGTAGGGTACCCTGTTTTTAAGATTACATTGTCGTCTTTTCCCAGTTATACAAGCTTTGAAAATTGAATTTACATTACTATATATAATTTTCTAGAAATTAACATAATAATAGAATTCAATTGGTTCAGTTTCAGATTATTCCTTATGAGTTCATGTTATCACAGTAGCTATCTGTATGAAGTGGAGGTTCACATTTCTTAGGATGTCAGATTTGCAGGATCAAGAGGCAAGGGATGGAGCTCAGTGACAGCACTTGCCCAGCACATGCAAGGCCTGCTTCTATTCCCAGAGCAAGTAACAAAGCAAAGATGGCTAGAAAAACAGAAAGTAATTCTTAACTAGTTTTCCCAGCATAGGTTGTATATCTATAATGCATATAGCCGAATGCCACCCTAAGAATGACACAAATTTACAAGGAATTGTAAAACAAAGTATATAAGAGGCCATTACCTTATCACATATCATCAGCATATACCTTGATAAGCCTTGTTTCTTTTGTCCTTTAAACACTTTCTCAGTTGTAAAGGAAAATTTGATAGCCCGGGCTCAATGGGATGGCACACGGTAGGCACACGGCAGTGACAACCCGATAGCCTGTGCTTGGGAGTTCATGATCAGCCAGGGCAGCCCAAGCAGCCAGGGGACCCAGACCTGTCACAAAAACAGTAACATTATTTTCATTTCTTTATTTTTGGTGAAATAAAATATTTTTCTCTTTTTTAAAAAATTAGTACTTCAAGAATGTCATACAATGTATTTCATTCACCACCTCCTCCAATTCCTCCCAGATCTTCCCATTTTCTCATTTAAAACATTATATTTTTAAACTTTTTGTGTGTGATTGGGCTATTTATCTATTAAACTTTTAATGTTTTTATATCAATGTAAATGAACATCACATGATTACCATATGGTTATAATGCATATTTTTGTGTTTATTCCATGTAAATTCCCCAGCTGTTGCTTCATGTTTCAGGAAATCTTGCACTGGCTGCGGTGATTTGAATGGTAAGCTTCCCACATAGACTCTATAGGCTCCCAGCTGGTGGCACTGTTTGGGATGGTTCTGGTACTCTTAGGGCATGGAGCCTCAGTGGAGAAAGTACATTCACAGCCTTGCCCATTTCCACTCTGCTCTCTCCTTCCTGTGTACGGTTGAGATGTGATCTCCCAGCATCTCGCCCAGCCATCTGCTGCCATGCTTTCCAACATTATGGACTCTCCCTCTGGAGTCATAGCCAAAATAAACTCTTTCCTCTGTAAGTGGATTTTGGCCAGGCAATTTTTATCACAGCAAGAGGAAGGCAGCTAGTGCATAGCTACAATACATTACACTCATTCCAGCCTCACAATTCAGATGCATTTGACATACAGATCAACACACTTGAACCAAAAAACAAAAACAATTTACTGCCCCAAAGTGTTTCTGTAAGTTGTTCACTTCTCATTCTCAAGGGCCCAAGGACACGACTCTGTAGGTTAGTGCTGTGGAGAGTTCACTCTAGTGGAGGCACAAGGTTCAGTACTGTAAGATGCCATCCTATTTTAGAACTGCCACCATCTTCATTGGATCAGTTCTTACAAAACATCAGCACAACTAGGGTTACTGCTGACATTCCCTCATAGGAGAGGGCAGGGTCAGTCACTGGCCCCTCACCTGCAGTTTCAGCCACTCTTCAGCAATTTGGATGCAATTCTGCCTCAGCATCTCAGGGAGGAACTAGGGCATACAGGCTGTGGAAGAGTAGGGAAAGAGGGTTTCATCTGTACAACTATGAGGAAGCCATCATCATGCTGGGTGTAAACTTTCCAGTGTGGCTCCTTTAGGGGCGCCCATGCTCACCCATGCTCCCTAAGTAAGCCCAACAAACTCATTAGTTCCCCATGAGTAACTCAGTGGAATCATTTTGGTTGGGACCTTAAGAGGAAAGGGCTAAATGTTTCCATTTCCCCAGCAAAGGAATTTCAGTGGCAGTCATCCTTCATTCAGTATTGTTTCAGAATCACTCCCTAATGTGTCTCTTGTTCATTCCCTTTGTAAGTACTCCATGGGCATAGAGGCACCAGACTGTGTTTATGAAGACTTGGGTTGTTTCTAATTTTTTGCTTTTTCAAAAAAAATGCTCTGAATAATCCACATACATGCTTTCATTTTCTTTAGGTACCGTGTGGTGGAATGGCTAAATTGTACAGTAAGCAGATACTTGACATTTTCAAGAACTGGTGAACTTCAAAGTCTTTCTACTATTTTACATTCACAGCAGTTCCTCCACTTCCATACCACTGCTTGGTACAGTCAGCCTTTTAATTCAGTTACCCTCAAAGGCGTGTGCTAGTGTCTCATGCCCAAGCTAATTTGTACTTCCCTGCTAGACAGCAGGGAATGATGTAGCCTTTTGTTGTATGTCTATTTACCAACATTTCATTTTTTCAAATCTTTTGCTTATTTTTTTGTTTTCTTATTATTGCTATTTGAAAATCTTCATATATATTATCCATAGCACTTGACCAGATATGGAACATGAAAGTCTTTTCATTCAGGCTGTGGGAGTCTGTTCACTGTTGGGGGAGTGTCTTTTGAATGACAGGAATTTTAAATATTGATAACATGAGGTATATCATTTGGTTCCTTTATAGACGGCGTGTTTGTACCATATTTAAGTACTATTTGCCTAACCCAAAGTTACAAGGATTTTTCTTATATTATTCTCAAGTTCTACTGTTTGTGAGGAGATGCTATTTAGTCTAGGCTTCCTGAAACCCCAAAACCTCCTGCTACAGCATTCTAAGTGCTATAAGTACAGATGTATACTATTATGCCAGGTTTCTCAAAAATACACAGCTTTAGATTTTATTTACTCATACTTGAAAATGAGTATTGAAATTGTTCTGTGGAGAGTGACTATCTGTATGTCACCAAACTTTTGATCAGCTGTCTGTCTATGCATGGATTCTATGCTGTCCCACTGATGACTTTGCCTAACAGCGGGCAATACAGAAAGTAGCAGCAGCCCAAAGTGCTGGGAGTAAGGACAGTGAACACTCAGCCCTACGTGAGACATCTATGACAGCCCCAGGCCAAGGCAGAAAAGGGACAGCCAGAAAGTAAGAGCCAGAGGGGCCGAGGACTGCTGTGAGGAGCTGTCCTCAGAGTATGGCATAGCGGTTCCATTCATCAATTCACAGCACTGTGGCTACCTGCACACAACCGGATGAACTCCCAGCACAACTGAGGAGGAACTCACAAGGTCCTACCTCTGCTGAATTCATAATTAGTATTTGCATTGAATTTACAGACCAACTAATGAAACAAGTAATATAAAATTTACATTATTGACAAACGATTGGCTAATGAACAAATGATGTCTATATACTTCAGTTTGCTTAAATAACTTTAAGCAATATTTTTGTAGTTTTTAGTGTCTTCCTACCCATACATTGTAGTCAGGGTTCTTTTTCAGGATAGACCTTTAGTAATATCTATCTTTAAGTAGTTCGTTTTATATAATGCTATTATATACATTTTGATAATTTTCACCCTGCCTGCTTGAAGCTACTAAGTGTATGTATATATTGATTTTCACATCCTGAGCTTGTAAACTGAAAACTCACTAGATTCACTTTATTGGTTCTAGTAGCATTTTGGTAGATTTAATCAGATTTTCCCTGAATGACTTTTGTTTAGTAACAGCTGTTATAATTCCTGGTAGAAGCTGAAGAGAAGTGGAGGGGACATATTCTGTCCTAATCCAAAAACACTTAGCCTTTGCCACAGTGCACAGTGTCCTGTGAAAGTGTGTGTTGATTAGCTCCTGAAAAGTCCCATGTTCCTAGTTTCCCAAGAGTTTTCAGCAGGAGTGTGGAGGTTGCCACATGGTTTTCTTCACAGGCTGTGATCATTTTGTACGTTTTCTTGACCACAGAGTGCTTATCTCTGCAAATTCGCCGGATGAAGGGTGTTTGTCTTTCTAATGTTAGACCCGTTCATTATACAGAACGGTCTGGATTATGTTTTCTCCTGAAGCATCTGATTCAGTTTGCTGAAATTTTGTTCATAACATGCACTTCTTGGTTCACAAGGCATTGTTCTATAGTTTTTCTTTCTTTTATATATTTACCTTGCTTTGTCTCTTAAGATAATGTAAGTCTGTGGAGTGATCAGGGAAGCATTCCTTCATTTTTAATTGTCTGGAAAATGTTGTGAGGAATGGCCTTTTCTTCTTAATAAATAATTCACAAGTAAAGTCATTTGGACTTAAGAGTCTTCTTTGAAGTAAGACTTTTAACTGAAAATTCCATTTCTTTTCTAGGCATGGTATTGCATACCTACAACTCTAGGTTTGGAGATGGTGAGGCAGGATAGTAAGTTTGAGTCCATCCTGGACTTCATCACACAATCTTGTTTCTAACAACTAAAATCCATTTATTTAGTAGAAAACAGCTATTCGTGTCACCATTGGACATGCATAATCTATGCAACCTGCCTAGGGCTGAATCCCTGAAGACACCTAAGACTTCCTCCTCTGGCAGCCACCAACATCAGTTCTCAGCTTGTGTAGGACTTCTCACTGTCCTATAAACCCTTTGTTCTAAAAACCCCAGCTTCTTCACTCCCCCAAGATTCTCAGTTTTATCCTGCCAATCTATGGTCTAGTAGATTATATCAAAATTCCCTCTTCCCCAGGACAGGAGAGACTATCCTTTCAGACGGGGCATCTGTGGGACTCACCTCACCCTTCAGTTGAGTCCCAAGAGAACAAGGACCACTCTCTCCTGTCCTGTACTTCATCTTCTTTATACCAACAAACACAGAGAACATTTCAGATATGTGTTGAGTGAGTGAAGCTGTAAGTGCAGTTTACTCACAGGAAGATAGAACCTGAATCTTCTTTATTGACCAGTCTCTCAAATGTTCTCAATAATTTATCTCCTTTAGCAACTTGAATTAAAAATATGTTGTGACTCCCAGATCATAAAAAGGAGGGCAGTTTACCTACAATGAGAAACCCAATAAATCTCCTACGTCTGTGGAATAAGAGTGTTTTTCTAGAAGGAGAAGGGCCAAACATAGGAAGAAAGTTTAGAAGTCAACAATCTCATGCCTTTCTTTGACAGACCAAGATGGAACAAGGACAAGACCTACTGAGGTCACTTGACAGTTTGGTGGTAAATCCCCATTCTCCAGGCTATGTTCTTATTATCTACCCCTCACCCTACAAACAGTTGGAAATATAGCCTGAGAACACCATACAACTGGGATTCAGAAGCATCCTAAATGTGCTAAACACTAATAACAGTGATGATTGATGGAGCCTCCAGATACAGCTGTATGCAGGCACAAAGCAAAATACTTTTAAAATGACAAAAACACACTATTCGTGAAATATATTACATACATATAGATAGAAAATAGACACATACATACATTTATACATTAAACTCAGTGTATCACAGAGCCTCCCTGACTAAAATTGACTTTCTGAATTCATTTCAACTGAATATCCAAATTGTCACCAACATGTGAGAAAAAAACAAAACAAGTTAACCCAGTATGGTGTCCCAGCAACATAATTTCCAGTGCTGAACTCACTCATCCTGGGATTGTTTCCACTAGCCAACAACTGTAGCCAAAATATATTGTTTCTTCTTAATGAAATCCTAATCGACTGGTCTACTTCTTATGTAAAGTGCTTATTATATCAGAAGTCATCCACCTGTTGGATGGATGAAAGTCTCTTTCTGTGACTCTACCTTCCAGCTCTTCCTACTCCTCCAGGTATCCATGTGTTATCCAGAACACTAAAAAAGAAGAAGATAAACTTAGTCTGCTCCATGCTGTTCATTTCTTAGCACAAACTAGACCTTTCTTATTGGGGAGGGATCATGTGGTGCAGACCACACACTGACCTTGAAGTTCTTGTTTCCAAAAG
Organism: Pachyuromys duprasi; assembly: GCA_028658305.1. Taxonomy (NCBI): domain Eukaryota; kingdom Metazoa; phylum Chordata; class Mammalia; order Rodentia; family Muridae; genus Pachyuromys; species Pachyuromys duprasi. The sequence continues at coordinate 69,372,214 of CM053762.1, forward strand.
TAAAACTGTGGCTCCAGGAATGGTCACCTCTCTGAGCAGATATGTACCCATCTACTTTCTTATCGGTAAGGCTCTGCTTCCAGAGATGACACGTGGCTAGGAACTGACAAGCTAAGGAACTGAAATTAGCCAGGGATGACGAGTCTCCAGTCTTCTCAGGTAGTCTTAGGTTGGTTAAACTTTGCTCAAGTGGCTCTGTCCATTGCATTCATGAATGAAATAATGCTTTTTCTTTTGACAGCATGTTCAGATTGCCCAGTGAAATGCAGAGAGAAGGAAGGCAAACACAGCCTTCTCCCCAAGCTCCAATAGAGTCAACCTGCAGAATCAGAGAGATGGCAGATGCTGGAGACAGATGCCCACATATCTAGCCGAGAGTCGGGCTTAATGAACTGACAGAGGAAGAACAATTAGAGAATTCATTAATTATACTCTAGGTTCACTTCTATTGTTAACTCTAATCCTTGATTTGGCTAATGACTTCAGCTTTTCTTATAATTTGTGCCTATCAGTGAATGATAACATCTCCAAATTTCCATAACTGTATAAAATTCACACTATATGTGCAACTCTTTCTAGTTCTAAAAAAGGATGTAAGGGTGCCTAAGATACTTCAGAGGGCAAAAACTGTGAAGCAGGGACTAAGAAGATAACATGGAACAAGGAATGGGGAGGATGTAAAATTATAAACAACAAACTCTTACAAACTCAGTTCAGACTATTTATTTCATAAGTAAGAATAGTTCAGACAGCTCAACCAAGATTTTTCACTTCTTAACACTTTACATATATTTGTTAAATCTTGCAGATAATATCTTTCATAAAATCTACTCATGATCAATAGTTTGCCACTTGTCTTTGTTTTCTTGCATAATAAAATAGTATATACTGTCCTATTTTCTTAATAGTTTATTATAGAAACAAAGACAGATATTGCTCTATGAATGAACCACAAAGAAAATAATGCATTTTGGGTGGATATCTCTACATTTTGGGTCAGCTTCTTAGAGAAGCTAACCTTTAAGGTGGTCGGCACCAATCTTGAATACACATGTGTCATTTGGGTACTCACCTTCCCTCACTCTCAGGCAAGCACACGCTGACACCAGAGCCTCCTTCCTACCCACGGAAACTGTTTCAAGATGTCTGGAGAAACAAGCACCTGCACACATTCCCTTGAAAACCCTGAGTTCTCACACCGCCCAAGTCTTCCCAGGGAAAGTTCAAAAGGTGTTTGTCTGAATCATTCATGCTTCTGTTATCCTTGACCTCCAGCAATCCGGCCGATTCAAGGGAGAGAGAAAGTCAAGCTTTTATCTCTGTTTTTACTTTATATGCTACAATGCTTCAAAAATATATAGTGTTTGAGTTGTTTTGTTTTTTTAACAATATTTTGTGTCCTTTGTGTTACATATAAGCTAAATTCTAACAAATATGATATATGAAAAACTTATTGTTTATAGTGATCACAGAAAGACCTATATATGTATTCACATAAAACACATTTTTAACCCCATGAGACATATTTCCTTTTGTTTACACAAGCTAAAGTCACAAATAATACTGCTGAATTCACTTCTAATTTGCTTAAATTGTCTGTTTTAGAAAGCAACAATAACAATGGAACTCTATTTTTGCTTCCTAGCAAGGAAACCTTGCTAAGAAATTTCAGGACCAGAAAATACATGACATATGAAAAGAAATAGCGTGCAACTATATGGTAAGAAATATGCAAAACAACATCAAACCTGAGCTGAAAGGGGAGTGTGTGTGTGTGTGTGTGTGTGACAGACTGAAAGAGAGAGTCACATAGTGAAGGGGTCATTTCACCTTTGCAAGCTGGGAACCATTAAGTAATGGCTCCCTCCACTCCCCCAGCCGCCTTTGGTCAAATACATCCTAAACCTTAGGCCTATATTTCCAAGAAGAATGTGCTTCACGGCCCCTGGGAAACCCTGTTTCATTCGGTTGCTTTAGTTAGTTAATGATGGTGCATTTGGACTCCGACATCCCATTCCCTCTCATCAATCATGTCTTTCTAGACTGTCAGGTTTTAGAGCTGTGATTACACAGCTTCCTCACATGAAGAGCCTCAGAGTAAGGCCAGACTGAACACAGGTCTACCCAGCATTCCTAGGAACTCCAGTCTTCAACACTTTCAAATGAACAGAATGAGTTCTGTGAAAGAAGAAATCCCACCAGAAAATGGATGCTGGTGACTGAAGTGTTAATGTGCAAAGTTTTATTACTCAGTGCTGGAATGGGTAAGGGTGGTTTTTTATATAAAGCAAACCTGAGGAATACAAAACACTGTCAACCATGAAAATAAGATTTAATTTAGAGTCACAACACACAGGGGTTTTTTTCCACTTTAAATTCTTCTTATTCAATCGTATTTGTTATAAATATTCAATAGAAGTGCACTTTTCCAGGACTGAAATAGTCTTTAATAAAGCAAGCCATGTGTGGCTTTGCAGTCAAACATTTTCATGCTTGGTTAGCTGTCAGGATGTTCATGTTTCTTTCCTCAAAATTATTATTTGTGATTCTGCTTAGGTCCCTGAAAAGTATCTTATTCTCTGGAGATTCCAGGAATCATCTACACATCCCGGTTCCATCCACATCAAATGCATGAAGCATTTTGGATGTGCTTTAGGAAGGCAGAGCTTACACTTGAAGGGAGCCAACCATCCCGTGTCATTATAATTAATTCATTCCAGGGTGAATGTTTGCCTGGATGCTGGAAGGGCCAGATTCAACTGCAGCTCAGCCGATTACATTTGAATTTGATGCCTATCTAACCTTGGGCACATATGTGGTGTTTTTAAAAGAGGCCTAAGGTATCTTATTAAAATATGAAATGTGGATTTCACAAGGGATCATTAGGATACTGTTAATGAGACAAATCCACTACACTTTTGAACCTAAAGTTTTATCAGCACACAATGGTATCCACTATGGCTACAGGTCATAAATTCAGTAGTTGTGACAGAGATCATTAGTGCACATCCTATAAAATATGCAGTCTCTGCCTACAGAGTAAGAATAGGAAGGTGGTAAATATTTCTTTACTTGACAATTCTTGGGTTCCTTTGGTTATAGAATTCTTTCCTGAGTATATTAATCTGTCTGGTCCTTCTGTCTTTACTTTTTCTTCTCCAAGGTAAAGTTCATGAGATAACAAAGAATACATTAACAGAATTTCATGATAGTTTCTTTCCTTTCTTGATAGGATTTAAATGATGTTAATAGCTCTTGGAAATAACCAAGGTAAAATGTGGAGCAAATGTCTTATGATTTGATTATCATTGGTAAATAGATCTCTTTTTTCCTACTAAGAATGTTTAAGAAGTTTAAAAACAGCATGAGAGACTTATTGCATTAAGACATCATTTTAACAGATTGTTTAGTTTTTGGTAATATAATTTGACATCTAAACATAAGCTGAGAGGGATCTCCCTCAAAACCTTTGATAATCTAGCTCATTGTCAAATGTTTGTTTTGCCTATCTGGCACTCATTAATAATTCTTTTTAATATAGCTTGGATTTACTGATTTGGAAAAAGAGAATTATTCTTATTGATGTTGCTAAAATATCCAGGTGGCTTGAATTTCACCAACTAGGTAGTTTAATCTAGCACATTTGTGTAGCCCTAATCAAATCTTTACCAGCAGATGTGAGAAGCCCTACACTGACGATAATGTTTGTGTGTCAATGATAATTAAATTAACTCAATCAGAAAAATAAATGAACAAATAATGACCAAAATTTCCCCCTAAACTTTTTTCCTTATGGAATCTTTAGGTAATTAATAACTTTTCTTTTGAAGGTATATTTATTTTTCCAAGACTGGGTTATGTATAGAACTGTTTAGAATCTTAAACCAGCAGAACTTCATTTACCAACAGGGGAAAATGTGCAGCGAAGCCAAAATTCCAATTTAATAAGTTTTTCTCAATGTAGGCACAATAAAGCTTGGTTTTCATTTCTTTTGACTAATAGTGCAGGAAGCTTTTAAAAATATGTCATCTCTACAAAATCTTCTAATTTATAGAAACTATATTTTTTTGCATTGGATAAATGTGTCCACACTCCTGCTTAGAATGGTGCTGGAGTGTGCCCTGGCTCCACACACTGACTTCCCTTCACTGTCATCAATCGTCACTCTTATTGAGCCTTTGCTTCCAGGAAACATCCTCACCGAAGGCCAAATAACTTCTCATTTAAAAGCAATTTATACAGGAAAAAAAAAGAAGAAATTAAGAATTCCCATATTCTCAGGATTGAAGAGTTTTCACAAAGCCAAAATAAGACATCATAAAGAAGTCAGGTTCATGGGAGGAGATGGTTAATGGGTGAGGGCAGATGGCTGCCTAAGGGAAGCCCTGGTGCTACCACCGTGAGAGGCGAAGTCCCAGCTGCAGAGCAGTGTCCACTGGTCACTGCCTCCAGGAGAACATGGACACAATGTCCCTCTGTTTCTGTTCCTGGTGCTCTGACCTTGCTTGAGGCAAAACGGTGTCAGCTACACTTGAAGGATGGTCAGTGTTGGGGACTGGGCCAGCCATCGTGCACCCAAACAAGTGCTTGCAGGCGTGGCCACCTGTGTTTGTATTCTGCTGTATTTATTTATTTGCCTGGCTAATCAACTCAGGGTTGAATTCTCAGGCTAGCAATGTCAGTTTGTGAAAGAGAGGCGGGAAGGAAGGAGGGAGGAAAAGAAGAGAAGAGGGAGGGAGTGTGGGGGAGGGGAGTGGCAAAGAGAAAACAAAAGCTAGAAAGAAAAGGAGAAGAGAAGGAGAAAGAAGGCTTCTTGGTTGTTTAATTTTGCCAACACACTTACCAGCTGGTAGAAGAGGATTAGAAACTTGATAATCAGGATGCATGTAGCTCTATAAAAAATGTCTACTGCTGCATTTAAATAAGATATACTCTCATCCCTGTTCTAGCTTCTTATTTAACATATCCCTAGTTTAAACCAATCTAACAATGTTGTGGTTGTTTTTCATTCCTAGAGGACACCTGGTATTTACCTTGACTAGAAAAGCAGAAGGAAAAGATGAGCTAAGTTGAATTGAAACTAGATTTTATCCTATACGTCCCTAGTATTCCAATAAAGTCCATGATGACTACAGATTTTGACCTGCCCCTGAACATTGTACTGTCTCCTGAACATGATGAGGACATGGGAAGTTCTTGCCCCTGTGACCAGAGAAGACCACCAAGGCTGCCATCAAATGTGTGTTGCAGGGGGATTTCTCCTGTGCATTTAGAGTGTGGATAGACGCTAACCTGACAAGTAGTCAGGCAAGTTCCCCAGTTCAGGACAGACATGAGGAAAGAGGACTCACAGGCACAATATTCTGACAGGGTTAACTCAGAAATGAGTGTTTCATCAGTCTAAGCAACTCACTACAGCTAATTTCTTTAAAACACCTAAGCTAACTCGGTAGTTTGTTTCCTTCCTTCCTTCCTTTCTTTCCTTCTTTCGTGCTGATCATTTTACTGGAACAGAGACATGTATAGACAATGAGCTAATAACCATTCACCCTGATCAAGAGAAGAAGAACCACTGAAAAGCCTAGATCAGCAGGCTTGTTACACTGGGGCTTGTGGATAGATGGGAGATTGGACCCAGTGGTTCTTAAACTGTAGCTCACAACCCTTTTGGGGAAGGATGACTTTTTCACAGGGTACATCTAAGACCACCAGAAAACACGGATATTTACATTACAATTCATGACAGCAGACAAATTACAGTTATGACGCAACAATGAAATAATTTTGTGGCTGGGACTCATTGCGTGAGGAGCTGTGTTAAACGTCGGAGCATTGTGTAAGAAGCACTGCTATGGGAACAGGAGACTCTTGTGCACATGATTGCTGATACACCAGCAGGGCAGAGCACCAAAGAGCTAGATGACATTCCAAAGATGCTGCAAAGTAAATCCATGGGGCAACAAGGGGGGGGGGAGTGAAAAGTGTCTCTAGACTAGAAGATAACACTGAACAGATGCTAAATTCCTGATTATGATGACTGAGCCATGGTCATGGGAGAAACAAACACCAAAGTCTCAGAGGGTGAAGAAATACTATATTATCCCACTATTTATTCTCAAGTGGTTCAAGAAAAATCTATCCATGTATCTCAGTGATCTATCGATCTATGTCTATTTCATCTGTCATCTTTCTATCTAACACCTAGCTATGAGAGAGACTGAAAATGCAACTGCAGTAAATGTATATTCTGACAATCAACATGGGCTCTAGATAAACTTTTTTTTTAATTTTTGTACTTTATCCATATGCCTGAAGTTATTGCAAGGTTGAAAATATATCCAGGAATGGTATCATGATTTGGAAGGCAGCCTGGGCTACAGTGAGAGTATAGCTGAAAAATTCAAAATCAAAACATTTTGCAGAGTTGTAGTTCAGTTGGTAGAGTGCTTACCTAAAACCATGGGCTCTATGTCTAGGAGTTTAAAACCGGCCATGGTGGCACATACTGTAATCCAAGCATCTTAGAGGTGGAGGGTCAAAATTTCAAGATCATCTTCAGCTGTACAGAAAGTTCAAGCCCAGCTTGGATTTTATAAGAGCCCATTTCAAAAATAAAATTTGGGTTGAACAAAGAGAACTTTAAAATTCTGGAATGGATTTTTGATCCTGTGAGACTTAATGCTGAGATGTTCTGAGAACAGCCACAGTGAAGATGCCTTTCTCTGAGTTTCACCAGCCTGTTTTCTAAAAGCCAAAATTATCTCAGATTCCAGTGACTTAAAATACAGTTCCTTACCCCAAAATATAAATGGAAGTAAATCTTTCTGAAATAATAGTGACCAACATTTTAAAAAGAAGCCTGTCTTCAGGTTAAGTATTCTGAGGTAACATGTGTCAGCACTTATTATTTTCCTTACAAACATGTTTTTGTGGGCTGGGCTTACAGTTATCAGTACAAAGTATTGAAGTAGTCTGATACATGTGGAATTTATCCCCATGAGAAAGACTAATTAGCACTCATAAAAGTAGACATTCTATCTAAGGAAAGAGCATGAGCGTGGAGGCCACCTCAGAACTAAGCTCCCTGTAGAATCACAAAATCTAAGTAAGTGAGAATTGCAGGCTGGAGGGAGAGCACATTCACCTTGTATCTCAGGCCTTGCTGTCCTGAAAACTTGATGCTTTCAAACATTTGTTTATTTATTTTTTTATTTATTTATTTATTTATTTATTCAAGATTCCTACCAGCACAAGTATATCTAGAAACCTAAATAGAAGAGAATTAAGTATGAACAGTCCTATGTGACTCAGAATGGACATGAGTACTATTTAGGAACCATGTCCTGACCTTGAACTGTGGAGCAAAACAGTCCAGTCCTGGATCTGTAATGTACCAGGCACCAGCTGATACCCTTCTCTGGTCCTGTTTTCCCATCACTAAGATGAGGACGTTAGCATACATTACATCTATGGCATCTTGTGGCAATCTGAGCCGCTAAAGCATTACCCGTGCACTACCTTAGTGGATCAACCATCACCTACAGAGCACATAACATAGGTCCAGAGGGAACATTCTGGAAAGGATTGAGCTGAATTTTTTGTTGTCCCAACATACCAAGTCCCTCCAGCTAGAACTCAGAGATCTGGTCTTGGAGACAGTGTTCCTTCAATGAAAATCTTCTTTATCATGGCATACAAGCAAGTCTTAATTGGTCTTAATTTTAGGCTCAATGTTAGAATTAGTTAAGTAAAAGTAATTCATTTACCTATAATTTCCTATGCTAGACACCTACTTAAGATATCTGTTTTAAGGCTTGGGGATGTAGGTCAGTTGGTAGAGTGTCTAGCATGCGAAAAGCCCTGGCTTTGATTCTCAGAACCATACAAACAGAGGGTGTGGTACACACCTTAATCCCAGCAGTTAGGAGGTGAAAGCAGGAGAACCAGAATTTCAAGGTCTTCATCAGCAACATACCAAGTTCTAAGCCATCTTGGATATGCAAAGACCTGTCTCAAAATGCATACCTACAGAGATTGATGATAAATAGGTGATAGGTAGATGCTAGATGGACAGATAGCTAGTTGATAGATGATAGACAGATGATAGATATATAGATAGATAGATTCTACATTAAAGAATATTTTCATGAATAGGAAATACCAATGTAGAATTTTATGTACCCATTTTTCTCAATTCTCTCTCAAGAAGAATTTAAATCTGGAAGGATTCCCTAAATGGAAGGCTTTTCCATGCTTTTTTTCCATCCATACCATGATTTACTTAACATTTTTCTTCACATTAACTCATTTTGGGGACCATAAACTCCTGTAAAGCCTCAGGCACAAGAGGGCACAGAACGTCCTCTAGCACAATCTGCTGTCTGGTTAATAATGATAATTGGGATTTATAATTGTCAGGTGCATATCTACAGACATGTATGCATACATGTTCATTTGATCCCTTACAATAAACCTCCAGTTTTGCAGGTGGCAAACATGGGGCCTTAAAACGAGTCAACAATTTGCTATAAATACAAGATGATTAATTAAATAGACTTCAAATCTCCAGACGTTTTCCGCCCTTGCTCTGGCAGCTGTCTCACTGCAAGGCCTGCGTTTGTCTTCCTTGCCTTGAAAGCATTTCCTCCCCACTGTGTCTCCATCCATAGGGCTGGAGAAGTGGGGAATACACTGGTTTATGATAAAATACCCAGGGTGTGTACCATTGCTCATCATATATTAAGCCACACTGTGTGCTGTATACTTATGCTAAGTAGCAAACTCCATATATTTAGCCATGTAATATCTCTGATATTTTAGGCAGGGTGTTAGGAATTCATACAGAGCTTCACAGGGCTCTACCACTGAGTCATCAACACTATGTGTGAGTTTTTTTAAGATGTAAAGTTGTGACATCTTGGTTTGATATTTGCCTCAATCACTAATGAGCAGAACTGTTCTTTAACTTTTATAAATTGAGCTTATTTCCTTGTGAATTCAGGCAAACACAAAATCTCCCCTTTTGTTTAAAAAAATCAGATAAGTTGCTGATTGGAGTAGAGATTGTGACTCTCATTTATTTATCTTTGGTGTTAATCGTCTCAGCTGGCAAGTGTATCTTAGTGGAAGAGGAGTTAAAAATACAGTCAGAGGGATTTTCTTTCCTCCTTTCTTCCTGTGGCTCGTGACCTTTGCTTTTTTCAACTTCCTCAATTTAGATCCAGTAAATTGTCATAGGGAACCACAGCACCGGCCTCAATACTTGAGAAATTGACTTTTCCTGCAAATTACCCTGATCAGTGACCTTGTCTTGACTACCAAAGGTTCTGGAGAAGGAGGGAGGCTGTATGTGTGGCCAAGGCCCAGCCCACAGTTGGTACTTAGCTCTTTGAAGTTCCCAGTTATCTGTTTCACATTCAGACATCCTAAACAAATACATTATAACCATCAGCCAAAACAGTCAACTCACATTTGATCTTGCAGGGGATTGGACTGGAATGTAATTTAAGGCCCCTAGTTTCAGCTTCCCTAAGGATGGCATTTGGTACTCACGACTTCGAGTTGTGACTGCCTGTTCAATCTCAGTGTGGGCAGCTACACAAAAAGTCACACTGCTGGGGGTGGGTACTGCTAGCTCTTCAGTGTTTGTGTCTTCTAAAGATGCTTCTCTGTGAAGAATATTGAAACTCTGTGCCTCCCATCCCAAGGGCGCTGGGGAAGATCAAAGGCTACTTCTGGAAACTGAAGAGGTAAAATTATATTTTTATCCTTTTAGCTTTGATTGCTGGCAGCTTAACATATTTTTTTAAAAAGAAATTAATTGCTCTGTCCAGCCAACAGGTGTTAACCCTCAAGTGCAGGCCAAGGGCCGGCTGCTGGGCAGGCAGCTTCAGGGTTCCATAACTCACTACAACCTTGAGCGCCCTTGCATGGGCCCAGGAGAAAGTTCTGAAAGTCCTCAAGGCCAGATGACATGAGAACCTGTGTCCCTGTCAAATATCAAAGAAAAACAGTTAGACTGTAAAAATGTAAACTTATAAAGCATGCACTTAATTTTGACAAGCTTTTAGTATCAAGTTACAGGCTTTAGTAATAAGCAGCTGAGGCTAAAACTGGCTGTAGAAAGCAGGCTGAGAACTCATTTAGAGTCAAACAGGGACACACAGCTCATGTTTTTCCCACATCTTTTTACTTTAGTTCAGCAGATGGGTTTTGATGCACAGTTTACAGAGGCAAATTTACTTTTTAACTTGTTGTTCTTAGAACTCCCAAGAACCAAAACTGATATTTTTTTCTCATTTTTAAGTTTCGTAGGGGTTTGATGGTAACACACCGAAACACTTGTTTCAAATGCTGTTTCAAACACTGTCATGCTATAAGTGAAAACACAAGTTCTTTTTCTTTTCTTAAGCAACTAAAAGAGCAGGGCTTAATAAAGTATTTGACCTCACACTGAGTCAGCGCTGAGTGGCTCTAAGAAGTCCTGTTTCCTCAGCACATCTGCGTTGTATACTTGGGCCCAGAGATCACAAAAACTCTAACACAAAGAATGTCCACCTGTCATTTTGTGATGAGTAAGGCAGCACTGCCGAGGGATTGAAGCTCCCTTATCCTGGGTGTGTGGATACAGGCAGACACAGTTTAATGGACGAACACTGAGTACCAATTTAGGTTCAGGATGGGATGCCTTATATTCACCTTTATTCATTCCACCAACTCCTATTTTAACGCTTGTTTGAGGGTGGAGAATATGCATGCGTCAGTGTCATACAAGAGTAAGAGAACAACTTGAGGAAGTCGGTTCTTACCTTCCCCCACATGTGTTCTGAGGATTAAACTCAGGTTGTCAGATCTGACAGCAAGCACCCTTCCCATGCCAGCCTATCCACCAACACTTCTTACCCATCACACATGATCACTTTCTTCCATGGAGACATGTAATGTAACATTCCTACCAAGTAGATACCAGACACACTTCTCCCTGGTCGTAGAGAAGGAAGGGGAACCTGTGTACAGAAAGGACAACCTGAACAAGAAAGGGTTGACAGGACATTCACTTGTCACAGAAGAATCCCAAGATGGCTTGTTGTAAACTTGAAAAACCAACAAACCAACAAACAAAACCTAACACTGCCTGAGAACAGTCACACTTCAAATCAAAAGACTACTGCTAAGTGCCTGAAGTTGCCAGTTCTCAGCTCCAGGCTGACTACTCAACGTGGGAACCACCAACCCCTGCCTGTGCTCATCCCAAGACCCCATGGCCAAGGCAAGCTTGGAGGATGGTTACACGGGAAATTTAACTCCCTGAAGATTTCCAGGTTAGAGGATCATCCACTGGCCAGTGGATGGTGAAGATGAGGACATGAAGAGCGATTCTGAGCTCCTGTGTAACTCGGAGGCCAGGACTTAAGGGAAGGGAGACCTTCTATAATATCCTCTGATCGGGTGACCACAGACAACTTGAAGGACATCTTCCCAGAGCCAAATTAGACAAGAAGAAGCAAGCATCCCTGCCGGCCTCACCAGTCCACAGAAAACCTGTAAGTGGGGAATCCAGTGGGCTGTGCTGAGCCTTTCATTGCAAGCTATAGGCACTAAAAATTAAAAATAATGACTTAATTAAAAATATCCTGGTTGAAGGGTGAGTTCTACTTTCTCTCTCTTCGCACCTCCACTATCCCGGAACACTGGCTGGGCTGGCAAGCTGCTGAAATCTCAATATCTTCTCTCACATGGGAAGAGAGCACAGCTTAACATGTGAATTACATCCCCTCCCTGAACATATGGTGGAGCCCACAGACAGTGGGAAGGGAAGTGATTTGTGACTGCTCACCCGACGTGCATTCTATTGTGTTGCCAAAAATGATAGACTTAAATAAATTGCTCTTTTTGGAATTTATACTCGTGCCTTATTCTCATTTTTAAAGAAAAAAATGAAGAAAGAAAAGCCTCATGTCTACATGGAAATTCCCATTTATTTATGTGGTTCCCAGCCTCTCTGCCTCCCCTGACTTCTTACCCCAGCAGAACCCTGAGCATTTTGGATATGGAAACTGCATGTTCCTGGGGAAAGGAAAGGGGGTGAGGTAAGGGGGGAGGAAACATAATTAGTGTGGAATCCTCAGTGCCAGATTCTTCTCAGAAAATTTTATGGCTTTTCTGAGGCAGCCAAGGAGTGGCTGGATTTACTTAGAGAAACTATTAAGCCTGGTGCAAATTAATTTTTTGTTGGTCTACATTTTCTGTTTTAATTTTGTCAACTGCAGTGCCTATTGTTGAGAAAAAATTAGTACCTTAATGCTGTCTAAACATAAATCTCATCTTCAATCTGTTAACATTCAGCTGCGGAAAAATAATTAGATGAAGTGTTTTTTAAGTATTATTTACAAATACATTTGCAAAACTGAATGATTTAAACAGGCATTTTAGTCAATGGATTTAAAGTCATTCGAATGAAATTAATCAAGAAGTCTTGCCATTCTTAATTTTATGGTTTGTAGCTGAGTAGGGAGAGCAGCCTGCTACATCCCTGATACACACAGTGCCAAAGCCCATCAGGATGCCCTGCTGAGAAGGAAGACGCAAATTAGGACTGTACAAGATTTAGGATGCCTGTGGCCACCAGACATAGGCTGGAAATAATCCAGAGGTCAGAGCGTACTAGACGCACAGGCACATATATAACCCAGCTTACAGATAAGGAAGTGCGGGGGCAGAGGCGTGTATGATACAAGGCTGTAAAACTCAGCATTTGGCATGGAACATCTGAGGTAAGTGTTCAACCTGGCAGTGGGCAGTTATGCTTCCACAGAAAGGAATGAGGAAATGGTTGAGACACATCAAAGCAAACCAGGATTTACAATGGGGCTGAAACCAACAGGCTCAAGGAGAGGCAGGCACAGAGGACTGCCCAGGTTGGCTTAACCTTTTACAGAGACCAAGGAATGCCTCTCCCTCAGAGACCTGACCTCCTAGGGCCCACACATAAGCTAGAACTTTGGGCACAAGTGAGCACCCTGCACCGTGATGTCCACTACTTGTCCCAACTATCTTTCAATTTCTCTATCTCATTTTTTAGTGTCATATAAGCTCTACTGAACTCATTTGCTCAAAGCCAGACCTGCTGGATAAACTGTAGCAATATCCCAGTGTCCCTAACTGTTCCAGGGTCCCTAAAGCTTTCCCTAAGTTCTAACCAGACCCCTCCGTGCCTTTTGGGAGTTCTTAACACAACGTTGTACAACCTTTACCATCTGTGCCCCTGACTTCACCTAGTCAGCAATGCACGGCTAGCTCTCACTAAGAAGACACAAGTATTCTCATACATTTTCATCTCATGCCCTGACAACTGGCCATCACATCTCACAGAGGAAAACTGGAGCCGCAGGACGTGGCCAAGCTTGCTCATTCCCCACACTGACAGTTTCTAGCCATCAAACCTTAACAGAGCCTGCAGGTCTTAATCTGACAGTGTCCCTAGGTAAGGAACGGGAACTGCAGCTGTCCACTCTAAGTATTTGTAAACCGCGAAGGTTGTGGTTGTAGGAGGGCCTGAGATTGGAGCAGGAGGCTCCGTATCTGGTAAAGACCAGGCAGCCATAACACACTAATCCTAAATCCTGTTCACAAAGCTAGAAATTTCGTGACACAATCATCGTCCAAATGTCCTGCCTGATGCCATCGCCTTGATGAGTAAACTTCGGCCTAGCTCCTCAGCGTGCTTCCTCTTGGCGGGCCCATCCTTCTTCCTCATTCCTCATTTTCTCATTGTAATAAGGTGAATGGTGTTCTTCCGGAACCTCAGAATGTCATCTGATTTAGAAAAGGGGTCTTTGGCTGAGATGTTGCTTAGTGGTCAAGCCCTTGTCTTTAAGGTTAAGTCCTTGTCATTTCAGGAGAAAAGTTCTTTGCAAATACAATAACAAGGTCACACTAGATTAGGCTATACCCTAAATCCAGTTATTTTATCCTCATAAGAAAAGTAGGCAGGACTTGAGGAGATGACCCGGTTAGTAAAGTGTCGCCATGCAGACTCGAGGAACAGAGTTTGATCCCCAGCATCCACGTGGAACAAGGTGCAGGGCATTCCTGTAACCCCAGCAGAGGGCAGAGGCTGGAGGAGCCCTGGGCTCACTGCCTCGCTTTCTGTATGCTCATGTGACCTTCTGCCCGGCTTAGCCTTAGGCCGCGCTGGACTCTTGCCTGGTGTGTTACTAAGAACTGGCCTTGTCTCCTCCTTTGGGACCGTGGACATTTCCTGTAAAGTGTCTTTCTCTTACCTCCTCAGCACCTAGCATGGTTTTCCCTACAGAGAGATTCCAGAAAAATTGGTTGACTCATATGTTGGGGCAAAGAATGAGAGGCACTTCTTTTTTGACTTGGTAAAAAAAAAAAAAAAAAAAAAAAAACACTCTATGCATTTGAAATGAAAGGGATTAGAATGGTTGTCAATCCTAGCGCTCTCCCGAGCCGCTGTCTCTCCAGGATTTCCAGCACTCAAGGCCCCAGTCGGGCATTGGTAGAGAAGATCTTGATCCATGTTCAGAAGAAACGAGCATGGGCCAGAAAACCCGAGCAGGCTTGGGATGACTTTGGGAATGGACTCATCAAAGAACTGTGCTCTGGAGAACCTTAGAGAATGTGCCGCCCCTAATTCAAATTCATCATCTCACACAGAAGCAGCAGAGCCGGAGTGGCGTGAGCAGCATGAGTTCCTGGCAGGACAGCAGGGAAGCGGGACCACAAAACCAGCAAGCGGGGAGACCCTCCGTCTTCCACAGCCTGCCCTGCATTGCACGGTGTCTTCAGAATACCCATAGTAGTGCAAGCCGCAAAATCCAGACCTGCACTTTCTAACGTTGCCTCTTCATGGAATTCTCTCATCTTTTCCCTACAGGGTTAGCAGCTAAGGCACCAAAGGGTTTCTATGTTGACAAAAAAATGATACAAAATTCAACAGTGTTGAGCAAAGATAGCATTTCAACACTGTGAAGTGTTTTTCTTTTCTGGGAGTAAAGGGAGAGAAGGGGTGCAGGTCTGCAATGGCTTCAACCATCTGAGTGTGATCCAGCCGAGGGGCCCGGAGGATGCTCGCAGGATGCTCGCAGGATGCTCGCAGGTCTGCAATGGCTTCAACCATCTGAGTGTAATCCAGCCGAGCGGCCCGGAGGATGCTTGCAGGATGCTGACGAATGACTTCGGGGTTACATGAGGAAGTCTCAAGGGTTGACAGACTTTGGACTTGGCTAAATTTGGATGTTGGACATTTATTTATCCATATTAATTGTAAACCGCTCAAGAGGATTCAAACTAATTATTCCCCCTTGGAGGCGCGTTATTGAAACACCAAGGGCACATTTCTTCCAAAATAAATGACCTGTTACCACGGGAAGCAGGTCTCTTCTCTGTAATCTTCTTCTGCTCCAGTGCTGGGCCACATGCCAAAAGTTCTCATCCCTCATGTCACTCCTTCCTGCTGACCACTGCAAGCCAAGTGGGCTCAGCCTCACACACCCTTCCTCCTGGGCCTCCTTTTCCACACTCTAGAAACCTCTTTGGCAATGAGGTTTCTTTATGCTTTGTCCCTCAACATAGGGTGGAGACCACCCTTGCACCCATACTCCTTGATTTCTGGCGAGAACCTCTTTCCCCTCAGGTGTCTCAGAGTCAGCCTGGTCCTTCACAGAAGCAGTGGCTGCTGTGTGCAACCTGCTCGGTGACTCTCATCTTCTGATTATTAGGTATGGGATGCTCAGCTGGGTCAGAAGTTCTTGTAGGGTGAAGATGGTGTCCTTGCCCCAAGAAGTGGCCTTTGACAAAGCTGTTTAGCATCAGTGAGTAAACAGAGAGTCTGAGTTTGCTTAGTTAGGGAAATGGGTTTTCTGCAACATTCCTGGATTTATGGTGAGCCATTACAGAGTCCCTCGGCTAACTCACTGGCATGCTCTGCCAGCCTTTAATTCCTTACTATCAAATACATCCTTCTCTAGCATGGCTTTTGTGTGTTTGCTGTTGTGTGGTTTTAAGAAAGGAACCCTGGTCCATGCATATACTAGGCAAGCATTATGCCATTGGGGGAACCCAGAGCCTTTTTTTACTTTAGCTGAAAACATGATCTCCCTAAATTGCTCAGCCTAGCTGCAAATATAATCCAGGCTCGCCTTGAATTGAAATCTTGTAGCTTCAGCCTCTTGAGTTACTAAGATTACACGCAGGTACCAAATGTCTCATACTTTAATGTAATAAATTATTTTGCTTATTACAAACAAATATAGAAACTTTAACTAAAGTTTCAAATATAGAAACTTTAGTAGTTTCTATATTTGAGTCTCTTAAATTTGCACACAGCAACTAATTAAGCAGGGATTCTCCATTCTGTGTCTTTAAGAGAATGACTCACCTAGCTCATCTCTATGTCTTTTGGAGGGTGATGTGAACACTCAGATCCCAGGAATTTTCCCATCCTATGAGATCATTTTGGACCCAAGAAAGATTCGACTCCAGCACACTCCTGTCTTTAATTCAGGGTCAGACTCGTGCCATCTCTTTGCATCATAACACACTCCTCAGAAAGGCCCCCGAGTCCTGGTGCCACATGTGCTCAGGCAGGTGGAGAAAGACGCTGGGGGGCTTGGCCTCAGTTGCATGGAAAGAATCTGAAACTAAAAAGAGAGGCCATTTCTCCAGCTTGGATCCAGATGAGGATTCAAAATATAACTCAAGACTTTCAAAGCATGATTCATGAGTTGGAGGAGTTATGGAGCCGTGTGTTTGAAGGGGGCAGAAAAACAGTAAATCCCAGTCCTCTCTCATTGATTCCAAACAAGTGTTCTCATGGTTGCAACCTGGAAGCATTAGAGCGGGTAAAAAAAAATCTGGTTTTAGATGATAGGGAAGAAAGCTCTGTGAACATTCAGTTTTATATTTTTCTACAAAAGAGAATTGCTCATTTCACAGTAAGAAAACAAATATTCCAACTTTTAAAGGTAATTATTTGATAGAACCTATGCTTTGTTTCTGTTTATACAGCACTGTTTCCTTTTCTGTAAAATTAGCATCACATTTGCCCTCTTCCTTCACAGGGTTTCTGGAAGGATCCACTAAATCGAAAATGAGAATGTGCTTAAAGAATACAGCTGTCTACCTGAGAAGCTTAGTGGGGCTTGAAGTTCAAGTGAAGGGAAAGTTTTCACAAAGGACTCTAAAAACCATCAGCACCGGCATTCACATCTACATTTGCTCCATTTTTGCTTTGCTCCATTTTCTTCTGTGCAGCTTGTACCTTCAAATTTGTTTTTAAAGAAAAATCTTTGTTTCTCAAAAAGTAAGGATTAGTAAAGATGGGAGGTGAAGCAGAGGTATCTCTTTCTGTTCTTCCTTCTGAATGAGACTAAAATCCCTGAAACTTGCATAAGAAACAAAAGACCCTACAAGGCTGAGGAAAGGAGGCTGGGCTGGGCACTAAAGCAGCCTGAGAACAGCTCAACTGCTGAGTCCATGGTTTTCTTTCAGACTCCACATTCAGACTGTGTGCTGGAAGAACCAGCAACCTTGTAAAGCCAGCCAGCACACCCCAAACCTGCCCAAATGAAAAGCTTGCTCTCTCAGGAGACATGACAAAGAGAGCGAGCAAGCAAGCAAGCAAGGAAACTTCTGCAGTCACTCATACAGCTATGCACCTCAGGAAGCAGCAGATGGTGAGTGGGAACCAAGACTTTGCTGCTCACAGACCATAGGAGGAAGCCCACCTGCCCTAACGTCTGACAGTGCGGCATGTGTGACCGTGCTCATGGAGCTGGACCTTGATCCCTGCAAGGCAGCAATGAGCTTCCCGCACTACCAAACCACCATGTGTTTGTAGTGTCAGTGGAGACCATTCCAGAAGCTTTCATCCAACAGAAACAAAGGACTCCACTCCCCTGCAGGGTGTCAGAAGGCAACTGAAGATTCAGCAGGGTTGCAGCCTCGGCTGGGTGACCAATGCGAGCCCCCACACCATCCAGCATCAGCAAGGGGCCTTTCCCTCAAAGTGCTACCAACAGAAAGCAAGAGGCATCTGAATATACACTCCTGCCTGTCCCTAATGAGCTGGTGAGCCTGCCTCTTATCCTCCTGCCCATTCTGTGCCAAAGAAAATTAACCAGGTAAAAAGTGAGGACCAGGGTAAGAGATAAGATCCAGTTTTATCTTCCACATATCCACAGTTTTCAACAAGATCATTTATTGAAGATATCTTTCCTCCAGTGTATGCTCTAACTATCTTAGTCAAAAAAACAGGTGGTTCTCTATTCTGTGCCACTGGTTTTTGTATTTACTTTTGTGCAAGTCTCATGCTTTGTTTTTTACAATAGCTCTGTAGTATAACTTGAGAACAGGTATGGTAATCCTTTGGCATCATTCTTTTTGCTCAAGATGGCTTTAGTTGTCGGAGATCTTTCATGCTTCCATAAGAACTTAGGGTTTTTGTTTTTTTCTGTTTCCATGGAAAAGGTCATAAGGACTCCTACAGGGTTGTGTTGACTCTATAAATTACTTTTGGTAGGATGGTCATTTTCACAATATTAATTCTACCATGCATGAACATAGAGAGTCATTTCATCTTTTAGTGACTTCTTCAATCTCTTTCTTTAGAGATTTAAACTTTTCATTCTAGAGGTTTTAAAACTCTTTGCTTATATTTATTTCTAGATGTTTTGAGGTTATTATGAGTGGAGTGTGTTTGTCTTTTCCTCAGCATGTTGTTAATGGTGCACAGAAAATCTACTGATTTTCATGTTTCATTTTGTATCCTGAAGCTTTGCTGGCAGTATTTATCAGCTCCAAAGGTTTTCTTGTAGAGATTCAGAGTCTTATAACATTGTATTCAAATTTTTCAGATTCCAACTCAAATCACTCAGGATGCCAAAAATCAGACTGATATCAAACTGAAGGAGAAAGACAGTCAACAGATGCTCATGCTCGGCGACAAGGACATTCAAAAATTATTTAAGATTTTAAAGCAGCCGTCACAAAAAATGTTTTGATGAGTGATAGTGAAAAACTTGAAACTATTAAAAATGTCTTATCCAGACAATAGAAGATATGAGGAATTTTTGGTAACTGAAATATAAGATAAATTAGGACTTTCTCTTCAAGACACCCACACCCATGCTCTTCAGTGTATCTTTCTGAACAAGTATCTTTCACTATTAACTCTCATGCTTAAATCTATATTAAAATATTTCTAATTATAACAGGTGTGATGGTATAGAACTTATATTAGAGCACTGTAGAAGAGGGACAGAGATCTTGATCAGTTTGAGCCAACTTGATCTACACAGTGAGACCCTGTCTCTAATTTAAGTAAAATAATAGATATGTTTATTCAACCAAGTACACACATACATACACACACACACACACACACGACATCAACAACCAAATGGATGGGATATAGGGGGAACTCACTGGGTATAAAGGATAGAACTGAGTAGAAGAGCAGAAAGAACCTAATCTAAACAATAGAGGAAAATGTACAGGAGTCAGCCCCAAGTGGTGTTTGTTAGGAGACTCCTGCCTGTTTGCTGAGGAAGGATCTCTCCTTGAGGTGGCCTCTTAGGCTAGCAGGCTGCCCAGCAAGTCCCAGTGACCCAGCTTTCCCTCCTCCCCACTAAAATTACAAGTGTACTCCAACACGCACCTGGCTTTTTTATATGGATTCTGGGATCTGACTTAGGTCTTCATGCTGACTCTATCAACTGAGACATTTCCCCAGTCCCCACAGTCAAATCTCTTAAAACTAATGACAAAGAAACAGTATGGTGATGCGTGCCTATAATCCCAGCCCTCAAGAGATATCAAACAGGAAGGTTTCTGTGTATCTGAACTAAGCCTGTGCTATATGGAGAGTTTCAGGCAACCAGGGATGGATGGCAAAAAAATGAAATAATAAATATTTTTAGAACTTAAAATGAAAGAAAATCTGGATTGTTTGGGGTGTTTTTTCTGACACTGGGAACTGAACCTAGGACTTCACGTATTCTCAGTGGACACTCTTCTATTAAGCTGTATCCCCACACCTCTTTTTAACTCTTGAGACTGAATCTTCCTAAGTTGGCCAGACTGGCTTTGAATTCAATCTGTAACCCAAGTAGGTTTTGAATTTGAAATCTTCCTACCTCTGTCTTCTGAGTCATCCATCAGGCCCAGCTAGAGAAAACAAAATCTCAAAATCAATGAGCAAGAAAAGACACCACTCCTTTAAAAGGGGGAATTTTTCTATAAACAATGAAAAGCCATGGGGTCCACAGTCAGTGGCATGTCATTGTCATGCTGAAAAAAATAATATTCAGGGAAAATATCCTCTGGGTATAAAGGGAAATTGATAAGTTTTCAAGTGAAATAAAATGAAGAGCAGACCTATGGTAGAAAAATAGTTAGCAGTAAAGAATGACAAGAGATGAAATCTTTGAACAATAGAAAAAAAGAAAACTATGGTAATCAAAAAATATAAATACAGTGCCTTCTCCTCTTGGGTTCTTTAAGTTATATTTAATGCAAATAAGTGAAAGAAGGAAGGAAGGAAGAAAGTTCTTTGTTTACTTGAAGAAGGACAGATAGACAAAAAGAGAGATAATATTTCCAGATTTACTGAAACCAGTAAAAGGAGGCTCTGAAAGGCTAGTAATTATCAGATCAACGCAATGCCCAAGACAATCCGGGAAATGCTTAGGAAGAGATAGATGCATACAAAGCACTGAGATAACTTGAACTTACTCAAGAAGTAAGTTTAAAGCAAATGAAGAAGTGAAAACAGAATCAAGCAGAAAAGAAAAAAGTTAAATTAATATTAAATGGTAGACTTAAGATCTACCAAGGCAATAATCATTCAAATGTAAATTACTGAAACACACCAACACAAGGACAGAGGTTGGCAGAGCAGATCATAAACCAAGACCTGAGTATTCTCTGCGCACAAGAATCTCAACACAACTATAAGATAGGCATATACAGATATAATGAATGAAATCCAGGATTTCAAAGTGACAGAAAAGAGCATTATATAGCAACGAAAAGGGCAGCTCAGCAAAATGATGTAGCCATCGTAAATGTATGCAGACCAAACAACAATCTGAACAAGATTCAGCCACAAGAAGCAGTACTAAAAGGGTAGGTATATCCACTGCTGCCGTGGATATAAATGACTCTCCCAGCCAGGGAGTCAGCAAGAGCGCAGAATAACACCCGGCATCAGGATCTAACACCCATGAAACATGTCACCCAGGTGTTTGCTTTCGTCATGTAACCATGAAACACTCACCAACACAGACCACATCTTAAGTCACTTTTTGAAAACCACAAATATAAAGGATTGAAATTAAACAAAAGATGTTTTCTGACCATATTTGGATTTAAATTAGAAAACAATAACAAATAAATAAAAAAACAGACCTTACTGCAAATGTTTGGAAAAATAAAGAACATGTTTCTAAATAATCCATAGGTGGAAAAGGGCACGTTAGGAGAAGGCAACAAATACACAAAATGAGCAGAAATGTAAATTAGATCAAGTTTGGGAGACATGAAGAACACAGTTGACATGAAAATCAATAGTACTCAGTGCCTACATTATGAAAGACAAAAGATTTAACCAATAATCTGAGGATCCATATGAAAAACTCAAAAAACATTGAATAAACCTAAATCAAATTTCAAGGTGAGTAAAAAATTAGTTAAATTAAAACAGTAAAGACAGAAGTACAATGAAACAAAAGCATGTGTGCACAAGCACATAGCTAAATATACTTTTAAATTTAAGATGACATTAGCAAACATATGGCAAGGTATAAAGAAAAACAAAGAACATAAAATGGAGTGTGAACTAATATAAACCCTTAAAATATAAAAAATAATAAAATAAAGTATAATGCATAAATTTGACAGCTCAAATAAAATGGACCAATTGCTTTAAAAAGACATCATAACTTCATGTGAAATAGATACTTTGACTAACAAGGAAGTCATAACCATCCTTTTCATAAAGAAAATGTAATTTGTGGGCCTGGAAGTTCAGCTGAGGTCTCTGCTCAGTCTCTCAAGAATCAACAGGGTCTATGCCAGTGTAAGGAAGAGCTCACACCTGCTTACCAGACTGGCACGGCAGTGATGGCGAATATTGACAAAGACTATACAAAAACAGAGAAATTCATAGACAAATGTTCTCCATGAGTACTGATGAAAAAAAGTCTCTTGGAAAAATATTGGCAAATAAAATTGAGCAATATGTAAAGGGAATTCTATACCATGATGAAGGCTTGGTTCAGTATCTTAAAATCAATCAGTGTAATACACCATAATAACAGAAAAAATGTATGATCACAGAATCACAATTTGATAGTTCTAACAAAATGTGGCACTCACTCATGACCCAAAAACTAAACTTAGAAAAATAGGAATCAACAAACTGCCTCAACTTGAGAAAGATGAGTGGTCAAAAACTGACAGTTTCTTCTCCTTTTGCACACTCAGGTAATATTTATTTCTTCTCAAGTCTCTGATGGGGTTGAAGACTAGATAGTTATAGGCTCACAATTAAGGGTGGGTTGTTTAGTATTTAAGAGAATGTTTTAAAAGACATTTTAGGTCTGAGTAGATATTCTGAGGTGATAAATACAAGCGACAATAGAAAATAAATGTACAGAACTCTGAACTCACCAAGATAGACAGAACAGTACTTTTTCCTAAGTTGCCAAATACAAATGCACTAGACATTTGTTCTTACTGGATGTGGCTCATTATTACAAGAGAAGGAGCCTTTACTGGACTAAATGGGGGAGATGTTGGAGTGCGTCTTCAGATGCTCATCTCTGTGCCCCAAGATCAGGTTGCAGCCCAGACATGGGCTCTGTCATGATTATTGAAGACTCTCTGTGTCAATGTTGTATAAAGAATACTCCCCAATTATCTCTGAATAATAAAAGCTGAACAGCCAAAAAAGCAAAAAAACAAAAACAAAAACAGACAGTCAACACTATGTTTAACAGTGAAAGCCGGAGGTCTGGTTTGCCTGCTTTCCTTGCTCGTGCCAAGAGAGTGCTAGAATCCCAGTTTAATGTAATACTGAAAAAGGAAGTACACACTGGAAAAGAAAACTTAAAGCCATCCCTATTTGTAGCGGACTGAAGTGTTTACAATTTAAAATAAAAATTTCTATAACTACTAATTCACCAAGGTTTCAGGCTTCAAGAAACGGCCAATTCCTGCTTCCTGAGAGATCACCACTTGTGGGAGCCCATGCTAGCCATATGGAAAACCTGGGTGTGGAAAGGAACCTGCATCTCTCACATAATTGATGTGGAGAACCAGGGAGCCGAAACATCCAGCTGTGAGCCAAGACCACAATGCTGGTATGTGATCCCTATTGTGAGCTGACACCGCTGTCTGCCTTCCCTACCAAATTTTTGTCCTGATAATCATGATCATAAAAAAAAAAAAAAATGGGTGCTGTTTTACCTCACTGATGTTGGAAGGATTTTCTATGCAACAGTAGATAAATACAACTAATACTTCTAGGTGGGCTCAGTAACTCAAGTCTCTTTAGATGCTCAAAAGACTAAACCTTGGGGCCCAGCTGACCAGAGTTTAGTCTAGATTGCTGCTGAGGCAAACCCCCGTCATCTACGGGAGAGCACAGATGGAGCCATGTCTAAATTCTGACACCTTTCTTTCTCCCTCTCTCCATTTTAGTTAGTTAGTTCGGTGGACACTGAGCGAGGCTTCCATACCGCTCTACAGTATGAATCCTCACATCCATTGGCATACTATCTGACAGGAACCACGTGACAGAAAACAGAGGATCCTCCAAAACGAGAAGAGCCTCAGGATTGGCCCAGAACACGGTGGTGGCTGCTTTCCCCGTCTGCATGGCAGTTCTCTCGGGTGCTGGCAGGCCTGGCACCTTCCCATGGTGACAGTGGGATGGATGGCTACCCCAGAGCACCTGTCAACTCCCTGGTGGTCCTAACGCTGTATAAAAATGTTTGCTGCTGTGCAATAATGATAGATACGAAGCCCAGCGCGGTGGCACGCTCCTGTAATCCCAGCAGGGAGAGGCAGGTGGATCTCTGTGAGTTCGAGGCTAGCCTGGTCCAGGACAGCCAACACTACACAGAGAAAAAAAAAAAAAAAAGGAAAGAAAGAAACAAAGAAACAAGACAGATGTGCACTGAAGGTCAGCTCCAGAGTCTGCTTCCTGCCTTGGGGCTGACCTCTCCCTCACTCCTCCCTGGATCTCAGGTCCCACAATTTATGACTAGTGTTTCTTTCTTAGATACAGGCAGCAAATTGGACTTGAGATTTAAATTTTATCAACTAATTTGGAAGGTTTCATAGATATTAAATAATAGATATAATTGGCTAAGACATAGCTCATGTCATATATCATATTAATGTATTAATGTAGCTTACAGTAAGTGCCCAAAAAGTGGTCATAAAGCAAACACTCTTCCCGGATGTACGTGGCAATGGTCTCAAGTCATGACAGAAATGAGCTCTGGGCCAGTGTTTCCTCAGGCCATCAGAGCAGCTTTGAGAGACTTTCCTTTCTTTGGAAAAAGACACACCCTGTCTGCCGAATGATAACTTGGGTTGGAGTTGAGGAGAAGAGAGAAGGGTTATTTGTGGGGAGAAAATTTCCTGAGATGCAAACACCCAGGATTTAACTAATAGTTAATAGATACAATCCATGTTGCCTTCTAAAGGGGAACAAACGAAGCAGGGTAATGAAGGAAGTAAACAGCAAGGACATAGGCCAGAGTACATGTGGGAACTCTCAGAGATATCTTCCATATTTTCTATTCCTTTCAGGCCCCCCAAAATATGGATTGTTTTAAAAATAATCATAATAATAATATTTTCCCAGCCTTCATAGCTTTTTCTCCTCTCTTGGATTTGGCCAAGGTATATGATGAGTTTTATTCCTTATCAAAAGCACGCCTTTAATCCCAGCACTCAGGAGGCAGAGGCTGGTGGATCTCTGAGTTTAAGGCAGACTGAGTCTGGCCTACAGCTCAAGTTCCAAGATAGCCATGGATACACAGAAAAGCCCTGTCTCTAAAGGAAGGAAGAGAGAGAGAGCTTATAGCAGGTGGAGGTAGCAATGTGAGACAGAGGCAGGGTCTCGAACTCATGAGATCCACCTGCCTACATCATGAGATCACCTGGTCTACAGAGTGAGTTCCAGGATAGCCAGGTCTACACAGAGAAACCCTGTCTTGAAAAACAAAAACAAACAAGTAAGTTTCACTTCCAGAACTACAACACGTCTCATGGTTCTACATTTTAGAACTAGTAAATTAAACACCTTTTTTTCCATCTAAAGATAGTTTATTTTGTTTTAGATAGACTCTGTGCTCCCCAATGTCAATTCACTTATCAACTTGATGTGATCACCCTAAGCCTAACATGAAATGCAGATGTCTAGGGTTTAGTTAATAGCTAATAGATACCAATCTAGCTCAGACAGGATATTCACACGTAACTTAAACTGACCTAAAAGTTGTGATCCTCCTGCCTCAATTTCCTATGTGTTGGATTACAGAAGTCAGAGTGAGCTGCCACTAAGCCCTACCTTGAAAATACATTTCCAATCAAGAGAAAAAATGGCTGAGAGAAACTAGGTAGGAAGATGGAACCTCCATTGTATATTTTTGCTTTTACACTGTAACTAATTGTCTGGTTTTGGGTTTGGGATTTTATCATCAGCGGTATTCCATAACATCATTTAACATTCTTTATTCAGACACAGAGAAAAGTCCCAGTCAGGAAGGAACTTTAAGAACAGCAGGTCTCCATTTGAGTTCATTCATTCATTCATTCACTCATTCCAGAAGTGTTCAGTTATGGTGAGGAAAAGCCAAGCCCCACACCCAAAGAGTGCAGCAAGGCACTACAGTCCCTGTGGCTTGTGGGTGCCAGCAGCAGCAAATGGAGCCCATGAGGAAATGTTAACCTCACCTGTGGAAGGTCCCTAGGGAGAGATAGCTTGTACTTGCCACTGCATGGGGTACTAGGGACTTGAACTAACATTTAAATCACTTAGTGCCATTTAATCTAAAAAACAAACAAATTACTTCTAATTTTTGTACTTACTCATCTTTTTTGTCTGTGTTTTTTCACTCTATCCCCACAAAGCCTCGCTAAACAGATTTTTACCATTCCTTAGGGGACTTTTAATGATAGCGCATTTTGGTGATTTCTTATTTCTTGCTTCCTAAGAAGCACCGTATGTATAATAGCTTTCCTGTACTCTAGACTTGCCCCTACATGCCCCATAAGACTCAAATATAATTGTTAAACCAACGGATAAAGCTGGAGAAAAAGTGGGACAGTGCTTGCTCAGCGCTGGCTAAGTGTACCTAGTTGTCTGGTGCTGGTAGTTGTGGGGACAGGATCTCCCTACAGAATGGAGTTTGAGAAGGGAGCATAGTAACACCTTAGTTGGGTCCTGCCATTCCTGTGTTAGCCTTAGAGCAGTGGGGAGGTGGGGACACAGGCCTTCGCCACTGCTCAGTGGACTTTAGTTCCTGTCTTTAGCATGGGGACTGCACAGGCCTTTGCCACTGCTCAGTGGACTTTAGTTCCTGTCTTTGGCATGGGGACACAGGCCTTCGCCACTGCTCAGTGGACTTTAGTTCCTGTCTTTAGCATGGGGACACAGGCCTTTGCACTGCTCAGTGGACTTTAGTTCCTGTCTTTGGCATGGGGACACAGGCCTTCGCCACTGCTCAGTGGACTTTAGTTCCTGTCTTTGGCATGGGGACACAGGCCTTTGCACTGCTCAGTGGACTTTAGTTCCTGTCTTTGGCATGGGGACACAGGCCTTCGCCACTGCTCAGTGGACGTTAGTTCATGTCTTTGGCATGGGGACACAGGCCTTCGCCACTGCTCAGTGGACGTTAGTTCATGTCTTTAGCATGGGGACTGCACAGGCCTTTGCACTGCTCAGTGGACGTTAGTTCCTGTCTTTGGCATGGGGACACAGCTCCACTGCTCAGTGGACGTTAGTTCCTGTCTTCAGCATGGGGACACAGTTCCACTGCAGCACCTGGCTCTCCCCCTTCCCACTGGAGACGTGTACACATAGATGATCTCCAGCCAAGAATCTGGTTTCCCCAGAGGTCACTGTAGTAGGAATGGAGGCGATTCCCCCTCCACTGGATACACAGGGGCTAAGCTGGGAACCCTAAAGGACAACCAAAGGGCACTGCCCTCTCAGCGGCATCAGCCCACTCTTTGTTGGTAATAAACAAAGTACACAGACGAGATAAATTCTAAATAAAATATCTCAGCCCAGGAAGTCTGCTTTAACTCATTGCTTGGAGGAAAGGTCACTAGCCACACCTACAAAAGCTTCTTGCTGGCAAAGTCTCAAGGAAGCATGTGGTGCCATGTGGTGGAAGACGGGACAGCCAGTGTCTGTCTGCTCTGGTCTCGGTCCCACTTACAAAGCCTCCCGCAGCCAAGAGCGGAGTCTACAGCTCTACTCTGACGACTCTGTCCTTTCACACACCCCTCCCCCAAAGGCCCACTTCTTAATTCTCCAGCTAGACTGCCTCCACCTTTGCAATACCTCTTAGTGAAATTAAACAGCAGTGTGAGTTTGGGGATGGGACAAACCATATCCACACACAGAAAGGCTTGTGGATGATGCAGGGCTGTACGGCTGACTCCTCAAGGTGAGGCCTTTCACTCCTTCAAGCTGGTAAAGCCTGAGTAAACTGAGGCTTATGTACATAATTCATGTTATTATAAGTTTATTGAATAAATATATTTCCATATCTTTATTGAATAAGTCTTTATTCAATAAATAAATGCATGAAATAAAAGCTATAAAGGCATTAAAAAGACAGAAATCAGTCTCCAGTGTCCCTCCCAGGCTCTATTCCCAACCCTTTTTAGAGACAAAGTCTCTTGCTGGCCTGGAACTCTCCCGGGAAGCGGGGCTAGCTGGCGAGTAAAGCCCGGGGCTCCGCCTTTCGCTGCCTGCAGATCTCTGGGACTGTAAGCATGCACCACCACAACTGGCTTTTTCCCAGTTGTGCTAGAGAGTTGTGCTTGCACAGCATGCACTTGAGCCATCTCTCCAGCTCTAAAAGGCCTTTGAAGATGATCCCTGAGCCTGGAAGGCAGAAGCGGTAGCAGGGAGTCTATTTTGGAGAATTTTGGGAATAGAAAATGCTCATATGGAGCCACCATGATGAGAAAACACAGCAAGAACAGGGACCAGGAGACCATTTGTAATTGGAGACAGCACAAAGCCCACTCAATACCCACGGAGCTCAGAAGGAAACACCATTCCTGAGCTAGAGAGGCAATGTGCAGAACTATATGAAGGGTATCCCTGCTACTCTCCTTCCTCCCAGGAGCCACAGCACTGTTCAACTGACCCCTGGTACCTTTTCTAAGCTGGCCCAAAGCAAATGGGAATTCCATTTTGCTGAAAAGGGCTGAGGCGTGGATCTTCCAAGGTGCAGTTGCTAAGGGGAACCACCCTAGTGGAGATTTTGCTGAGCACTAAGCCTTGAAAATGATCCAGTCAATGACAAAGCACTGTTGGCAACAGACTGGTTATAAATCGGTTGAAAACAGACTCCTCTTCCTCTGAGACACCCCTGGCCACCTGGGTCAATAATTAGGAAATTGTTTGGACTGGAAAGCTCTTCTCCTGGGTCAGCAAGTCCACTCTCAGGCACAAGGGTGGGATCGGGTTCATTAGTGTAAGCAGCCGTGATGAAGAAGGCCCTGCTCACTCAGGATGGCCCCAGGGCTGCACATTCCACGCTCTTTGGCAGTCCATCCTCATTCTGCCTGTTCTGGTCAGTCCCCATTTTAATTTTATTTTTTTAAACTCCAAGCTCTGAGAAGCATGTTTTCCCTCCTGTAACTTAAGCCATAGACAGCATTCCGTCCCATGTGGTCTTCTTACCTATTGTAAAGCTGCAGGGGTCGGGGTGTTCTCTTGTCTTCCTAAGAGAACAAGGGCCTGGCTCTGAACAGCTCTAAATCCTAAGAGGCTGATTTTGTTAGTTTGGGGTTTTCTCCAGCCCTTACTCAAACTCCCTACATTCACTTCAGCTTAAGAAAAAGTTAAAAACCTCATGGAAATATCTGTTGAGAGGAAATGACACAGTGGATAGCCAATTCCTCTTCTGGCTCCCCTCTAGTGTGGGATATTTGTGTGGCTTTGAAAACTGTATGCACAGAGAAGAGATCAGATGCACTGTCATCTAAGAATACATTTTCTATGTAGAGACCCAAGGGATTATCAGGACAGCTTGACCATTGAGTGTTGATGAAAACACAAAAGTGGAGCCAAGGAAATGGACCAGTCAGTAAAGCGTTTGCTTTACAAGCACGAGGGCCTGATGCTGCTGCTTTTAACCCAGGTGCTGGGATCCCTGAGGCTCACTGGCCAGCCAACCAAACTGAACTGGTGAATTACAAGTCAAGGAGAAAAGTAAAAAGCCCATTTGATGTCTGCCATCCACACCCACACGAATCCATGTGTGTGCACACACATGCACATATCACATACATACATCAGAGAATTCACCTCTTTCTTATAAATAAGATGCACACCCAAGTCTCCCTAAATATCCTACCAAGTCTTTCCCTGCTTCCCAGCTCCTTCCTCAGTTCCTGCAGCTCCCCACCTACCCAGAGATCCACAGCTGCTCTTGAGTAAACCCTAGGCTTCTTTTGAAGCTGTTTCCATCCAGACCACTGGACTCTAAGCTGAGTGAGTCAACCCTGAGCCACCTCCCTGTTGGGCAGGATCCTGGATGGCTGCTTGCTGGAGGCCTCAGAGCTGACCGGGCTTCCTGGCATCTTCCTAGGCATCAGTTGCAGAGGGTGCTTGGCCTGAATTTGTCTCTGCCTCATCTCAAAGGCCCTCAGACCCAAAGAACAGTGGTTTGTTTCTGGAAAGTGTGAGGGCCCCAGTTGAGACATATTCATTGGAAGATAGGAAAAAAAAAAGGCCTACTTAATGGCTCCCCTCCTCTGGGAGCATCCTAAGCCACCCCACACACTCTGAGCTCTGCCTCCTTTGGCCTTCATGCCCCTCTAGAGGTCCATGGGCTCCCAGGAGCAGTACTGCCTGAGAAATTTACTGGCCTTGCCTGGCCAGTGAGACAGTTTCTCTAGGGAGGGAGCTCAGAATCCTGCAACTTTTATCCTCTCCTTCCCAAGCAACAGAAGCATGCTTGGAGCTGAGAGTAGAAAAGCATAGGTCCTGGGTCCATGCCATGTACTGTTCTTCTGTGTGGATGCAAAGGTGTTTTTGTGTTGGTCTCAGGTGTGGGATATGGGGCTGATTCGGATGGTCACAGCAGCAGACTGTAGTGCAGGCTCTGAGAGGGACTCTTTGCCAGCTCCAGATAGTTTAATTCTGAGGACCCTGGAGAGGGAATAAAGGCTAGCCAGAGTCCAGAGAGTGTTAAAAAAAGGCTGCTGCTGCTTCCCCCCTGGTGCTACTGGCTGCTGTTGATGCAGTGTGACCAGAAGTTGGAGATCTGAAAGGTGGTTTGGACTTGCCACAAGGAACCCAACAACCCTAACCAGCAGGAAATAGCTAAGAGAACTACAACTTATCTCTCCACTAACTTCCTTTCTCTCCTACCACGTATTGGGGTGTTGGAAGGGATTGGGGTGGAGAAAGGAGGAAGAAGTGTAAGAAATGTAAATAAAATAGAGTTAAAAGTACACCTACTTTCTTCTGTGCTTTTGCCACAAAGTGTCCTCTGCTCACCCTTAAAAACAGCTTCTTAAGAGCCAGGGACAGCTGCACGTGACGCCACCCTCCCATTGGAATCACCTTGGCAGACCTGACCTGGTATGACATGACAGATATGGTGGAGCAGCAAATCCACAGCCCAAGCTCGTCCCCCAACAAAGGCACAGTGGAGATTCAGCTGTGAAGGCTGTGAACACTTTAGGAAATGGAGCCTCTGTAATGGAAGTTGATCATTATGGGCAGAGCTAGAGGTTTTCTAGCCCAGCTCTACTTCCTGCTCATTCTGTTTTCTGAGTGCAGATGTCATGTGACCTACCAGCTTCTTGCTCCTTCCACCAGGCATTCCCAACTCTCAAAGATTGTATTCCTCTTGGACTGTAGGTCAAAATAAGCCCTTTCTCCTTTAAGTTTTTGTCAGGGTATTTTTTATCAACTAAGGCAATGACTGAGAAATTCAGCTGAGATATAGCAGTCACATCCCTGGGTCTGCACCAAGGTGGACAAAGCCAATACTCAAAGGAGGGCATGTGTTCTCCCTCTCTGGCTACAGGGCCACCAGCATCCCTTCCCACCTGTGAACTCTAGAATGGCCCCAAGAGGTCGTATAGGTCTCATCCATGTGGGCTGAGGTAGTAGCTCCTTCCCAGACCTGACCACAATAGGACTCGTACTGCCCCTGGTTGGTCAGTTCTGACTCCCCTCTTCACTAATCCTAACCCTAACCATGACTGGCTTTGATTGGCTGCCATAAATTCCCCACCCTGGGTGAAGCCTAAGGATCCCATCTTCTACCTCTAGATGAAGATATCAACCACCTCAAGGACAACCATCTCTTGCAAAGCAATGTCAATACTGTCAAACCAGCAAGGATTCTTCTCTAGAGATAGAATTTCAGTAGATACTGTCCTTACGTGTCAAACACAAATGTTATATTTATGTATCTATGGCCAGTGCTATAGGAAACACTCAGCAGTTTTAAAAAATAAAAAGGGTGGGAGATGGCTTAGTCAATAAAGCGCTTGCTCTGTAAATGTGAAGACCTGAGTGTAGTCCCCAGAGTCCATGTAGCAAAAGCTGGAAGCAAAAACAGGAAGGCACTTTCTGCCCAGCCTGACAACCTGAGTTCACCCTGGTATGCACACGGTGGAAGAAAGAAACCAGTTCTCACATGCCGCATCCTGACCCCTGCACCCACGACATGTATGACATGTGCCCCCCCCCAAAATTAAGTAAGTGTGTGCTGGCAGTCCCAGCACTGAGAGGCAAAGACAGAAGGAACCCCAGAGCTCGCTGGCCAGGACAGTGAGCTCAGAAAACAAGGTGAACGATGGCTGATGAATGATACCTTCCCTTTGGCCTCCATACAAATACACACACCAAAGAAAATTATCAAAAACCTTAAGATTTCACAGTGGTCTGAGGAGAAAGTCATAGGAACAAGGCCTGTTCCCTGCCTGGCCAGCACCACTGAACCTGGCCACCTGCTGAGTTCATCATGGAGAAACAGGACACAGGTCCTAAACATTTGTTTAAAGTCTCCTGGAAGGTTTGGGGCTGGACACTGTGACTTGGCACATGGCAGTCTAAGTTCCTTGCACCTTCCCTTGGTGGCTGATGCTGAACAGTATGATTCTGCAGTCACTGTGGGCTTGCAGGGTTGTGCTTCCCACATGAGGCCAGACATACATGTGAAAACTCAGGAATCAACATAGGGGGCAAGTAGGTGGAGGGGAAAGGCCTTACCTTCAAGAGACAGTGCAGAAGCCCTTCTTAGGAAGTAATCATGTGTGCATGGGTGTGCCAGTGTGTGTGTATGTAATGACTTGTATCCAAGTATTCTTTCTGCTATTAAAGCAAGTGCCTACTTCAGCACTGGAAGTGACCCTTGCCCCCATGGTTTATCTAGCTAGCCCTGGGTACAAGCTACAGTCATGACAACTATGCTGTCCTCTGCTTTCAAGCATGCAAGGCAAAGAGAACGTATAGCAAGGAAAGGGACAAGCCTTTTTAGAACTAGACAGCAGCTTAGAGGGTGTGTTCTCTTTATCTCCAGATGTACGTCCACTAACCTACATGCAGAATCGCCGCTGCTGTTCCCAGTGGGTGGGAAGTGCTGTTGTATATGGCACATACTATACAATAGAATGGCACATACCTAATATTTTTTTAGAAGTTTTGTTTCCAAGGAACCAGTGGAAATTTGAGATTAAACCGATGGACTATGTCAAACTACAGAGTACTACTAGTCAATAGTCCACAGTCTGAAAACCATGCCCTTCTAGTCACAAAGTTTCCTTCCAGTTACTGTAGACTCTGTTCCACCGAGCCCTGCCTTCCAAGCACCCAGAGCAGTGCATAAGATTAAATAAAAATTAAATTCAGCTATT
Organism: Pachyuromys duprasi; assembly: GCA_028658305.1. Taxonomy (NCBI): domain Eukaryota; kingdom Metazoa; phylum Chordata; class Mammalia; order Rodentia; family Muridae; genus Pachyuromys; species Pachyuromys duprasi. The sequence goes on from CM053762.1 coordinate 69,405,377, forward strand.
GAAACTCCAGAGCTATCTGTAGGTTTAGCGGATCCGTGGCCTGACTGTACAACAAGGTAGAATTGAAGGTGTCTTTCTTTTCTGATACTTGTATTTTTTTTCGAGTAATAGAATGTTCTTTTTAGCATTTAAGGGGCATAAGTAACTTTTCCACACAGTAGATGCTTAGCAAACTTTTGCTGAAGCCTCAATACTGATTAGGTAGATGATACACATTGTCCCTTTCAGTCTCCATTCTGTTTTCTGACTTAACTCAAATTTAAATGCCACATTCATTAACGGCTACTTCGCAATCTGATACAGGATATTCTGTAGAGGTTTCTCCTACAGCCAACAAGCAAATCAGGACCTCTTAGGTTTCATGTAAACACTGAGATGATGATTAGAAAAGTTGTTTGGGAGGAATTATTTTCAGATTCTTTGGTATGCTGTGAACAAGCTTGACCGTTTGCTTGGGTGTCTGGCACAAATGGTTCTCATGCGCCATCTAGTGGCTGCTGTGAAACTGTGCTGCGTCGTGGGAAAAGCCTCCTCAGCTCACTGCTGCGAATTCCTGTCCTTCGCAGTCTCTGGACACTTGCCCATCTCTCAGCCTTTAAATTGAAAGGAGCCACTGAAGAAAGCATGATGCACGGTGTCTCTCAAAAGTCCCGTGTCCTCGGGAACAACCAAGACGTATCTGGTCAGAGAAAAGGTTCTTCCTGTATCCGTGTGAATCAAACTGTTGTGTGATTGAAGATACTAGTGCCTGCAGTGTGGTTACAAGCAAGGTAAGCTGGATGACTTTGAAGTTCTTTTCCCTAGCAAGGACCACTCCTGAGTGTAGAGCCCATGGCCTGAAGGCGATTTCCGTAGCTCAGAGAGCTTGTTCAGACAAACAGAAAGAAAGCCTCGCTCGATCCAGTGCCCAGTGCTGGCTCCTGCCGGCAACGTCTTAATTCTTCCCCACCGGCAGGAGGCTGCTCGGCTGCGGCCCGTGAAGTGACCTTCACAATAATCAATAATCAGACATTTAACTTTCTGATTTGGGGCTGTTCCAGTAAAATATTGATCTCGTCAGGAAGGAGTGATAGAAAATAAAGATCTGCAGGTTTATTCTTGTTAAAAGTCCAAAATAGAGAGCAGGCTTTGAGAGCTCTTGCAGGAAACATCAGCAAAAAGTAGTATCCGGACAGCTCCAAGTGATGCAAGATGTTTAGCTCTGAATTTCACAGAAATCATTAACTGTGCCTGGGCGTGGTGTAGTGCTGGAATGAGAGAAAAATCACTAAAGTTTAGATAAATTGCTTAGGAGCTCACAGACGGAGGTCCTTCACCCCAGTTTTTCTATGTTAGTGTGCTTGCTGCTTTTAGACGCAGGAAGCCCTGCTTCCACGGTTGTGTTAGCTGCTCTGGAAAACAATCAGGTACAAAGTGATTTACTTTCTTACTTTCAAAATTAAAAATCGTACAATAGCAGAATGTTAATCACCATTAGCAGAGCAGGCTTTCAACAGAACGCAGTCATTTGTCTTCTGAACCTTGATCTTGCTCCTATGTTGGGACTGAGGTTCACAACATTTCCAACATTGTTTCTCATGCCTTAGCAAAGGGTTATCTATTTCCATGGGAACACAGATCAACTTGAGATATCTCCAGTGCTCACATTTAGCAAAGGCTGTACAGTGACAACGTGAAGAATCTGGATATTATCAAGGGAAGCGCTATATCCAAATATCCTAAGGATCTTTATCTCTTTTTGCATACTTGTTCAAAATTTCTAAGATCCACTATCTGGAAACTAGAAGACTAAAAATTTCTGGTTCATAAAAAAATAGATTAAGAACTGTGGGCTTGAGTTTCTACTGTAGCACGCATTTTAAAATGTCTACAAAGTAAAGTTCAAAGATGCCTGCTTTTCTCAATCTTAAATGTTCAAAGTGACTGCAATTTACCAAATATTGATCAAAGTTAAAACTGAAAGGGAAATTTGGCTAGTTTTTTGGCAGACTCATGATTCATCGAAAATCTTGTTTGTACCATGAGAGAAAAGAAAATAAAACCTTGCAAAATTCTAGTGTCTGGCCCATGCTATTTTCTAAGCTCTTTCCTATGCAATATATCAAGTCCTCTGCATACAAGCCACAGCTCAGCCTACGCAAACTCATTTTCCTGTAAACCAACAAGACACCTTAAAATACAAATCTAAAACTAAAAATAAATAACGTTAAAATCCTGCTCCAGCCGAAGCCAAGCAGGAATGAGCAAGCTGGCTGCCGTGATGTTCACCCTGGGCCAGAGGAAACCATAGTTCTTTCAAATGCCTGCAGCTTTCCCTCTGTCCGTGTTAGATGTTGCTGGGATAATGCAAGACAATCTCGGAAAGGTTCTGTGCTCAGGGGGACATACAGGGAGTGCATTGTTTCTCCCAGGCTGGCTGGAGGGTGTAGCACATGGTAAATTAAGACCTCCTCCTCCATTGTGCAGCACAGTTGGGCCGTTTGATCTGTAAGTCCTCGGGTAATTAGAGTCTACACAGCATGTGGAATCTGGGACTGAGTATCCCCCTCATGCCCAAAGCCCTGCCTGGGGCACCATTCGCTCCCTGGCCAGATTCTGCTTATGATGGGGGTCCTGCTTTGACACAGCCATTGTTTGCAAGCTGAGAAAATGAGGACATGGTGGAGACGAAGTGGAAGATATAGTTTGTTATCAGATGCACAGCAGTGAATAGACTCAGGCTTGGGAACGGCAGCTTCCTGCATGGGTGGACTGCGCGATCACATTCCACAACCTCTAGATGACGGCAGGTTTCTGATCCAAATCTCACCCACCCCCGCCCCAGGTTCATTTTTCACACCGTATTTCCTTGGTGTGCCTGTGCGCATCAGGCCACGAGGGCTTCTCCCACCGCTGAGCTCTACGGGGCCAGCACTTGGTTTCTATTCCATCCAGTAACCCAGGCTGTGCCAGGCGCCCTGCGCTAGCGGTTTTCTGACAGGAATCACCGGAGCACGCTTCTGTCCTCGGCGGGCAGAAGAGCAGATGGACGCAGGTTGCCCAGAACCGAGACGGGTGGGCGTTCTAAGGCGCTACAATTTCCCATCTCAAAGAAGCATGAGCCTTAGGGAGAATCCCCACATAAGCGCTCTGTACCAGAAATTTCAGACTTTCCTTTTGCACCAGGCAAGGCTGCCGCAGTTTGCTGAAGCCGCTGTTTTCTCAGGAGATAACCTTGGGTGGACCAAGGTTCGAGGGGCCCGGCATCTAGAGAGCCTTTTTAAGAATCAGAGGACAAAATTATCAGAGCTAAATACAGGTACACAAAGGAGGACGCACCAGGTGAGGGACTTCAACAGGAAGCTTTTCAGCTTCTCCGGTAAATCCTCTTTAGAGAAAATAACAGTAATTAGCAGTGAAAAGCCATCCACTTCTTTAACTCCCAGGCCTCAGAAGCAAGTGGAGTCACTTCCCCACCTTACAGATAAGAAAACTAAATTGCAAAGAGTCCGGGTGGGTGTCTATGCTTTTCCCATCAGATCATCTCCTTAGTTCCGCTATGTCCAAAACACTGACAAGTGACTCTACCTCCCCTAAAAGTAAAATCAGGGAAACCCAGTCAACTGCCTGGGGTTTCTACACACTGTGCTGGCTTAAAAGTTAAACCCCTAAGCCGCCTTTGACTTAGGCTGAATTCTGTAGACTCAGATAGACTCTTGATAGAAGGGATCTCAGAAACACTGTGGGTGTGTGTATCAGTGTATCTGTTTGTGTCTGTATCCCTGAGCGTGTCTGTCTGTTTCTGTGTGTGTCTGTGTCTATCTGTGTGTGTGTTGTTGTATCTGTCTGTCTGTGTCTGTATCTCTGTGTGTGTCAGTGTATCTGTCTGTCTCTGTGTATATCTGTGTGTGTGTGTGTGTGTGTGTGTGTGTGTGTGTGTCTCTGTGCATCTACGTGCATGCACATGTTTTAACAGTGGGGTTTCTCCAGTTTACTCCATATGCTTTCTCTGAGTAATAACAAGAATTCTGACTGGTGTTTTGTGTCTGTGTGGGTCAAACGTTGTGTCTACTTTTCCTCTGTCAGTGGAAAACAATGACTTCTTCCAAGTCCTTGGCAAGTCTGTGAGAACCCATTTTCTTTCTTAGGTTCTTAGCACAGTCTTTGGTGTGTCTGGGTCAGATACACTGTGAAAGTCCCTTAGTCCATAGCTCTGCATGAAGTTCACTAGTCAGGAACAATAATAGTTGAGTGTGTGAGTGTGTGTGTGTGGGTGTGTGTCACTAGCGTGGAAACCTGGCTCTGGAACCTTGGATGAGCCACTGAGCTTCTCTGCAGCTGTGAAGTGGGTTGATAAAAGACTCTCCTCACAGGAATGTTGTCCTGTGATTGTGCAGAAATCAGGTGGAGGCTGGTGCTAGACACTAGTGAGCATTCCAATGGTCACTCCCTCCAGAGCCAACGCTGAGTTGTTCTTCAAATCTCCATCTCCTCAAGTGTCCCCTTTGGGAGTGGTCTTATGCATTGGGTCTGTCTGTGGTACCACACTTTAGCCTAGAAATGGCCCATTGAATAGCACGCTCAGGCTTCCTGGCAATTGCTAATTAAAATGGCATTAACCCTAATAGGCTGGAAATCGGGACTCTTGTTTCCCACTGTGGTTTCCAAAGGCTGAGCCCTGGTACCCATATCCCCATCCTAGGCTGCTCAGATCACTCAGGCCTGGACCCATGTGTTGGGGTGCACTAGTGAGGGGAGAGAAGGGGGTCAGGGTGAGAAGGGCCAGGACTTCTGAATCTGCCTGTGTGTGGCTCCTGACGAACAATGGCAGCCAGGCAGAAGTGGCCCACCAGCCAGTCACAGGTGCTGGTGATAGTTCACCTAATTACTTCATTATTTTTTGCCACTCCACAGAACAGTTTGTATTTACAATCCTGTATATGGTTCTATTACTACCACTTATTGTGACGATTCCAGCAATTCCGAGGAGTCTCCAAGGGCATGGACAAGTAAAATCTTGTTTTTCTTGATTTCCCCTGAGGGTGGGAGGTGGAGCAGGAGGGGGAGAGGAGAGGAGTTGGGAGGGAAAAACATCCAGCCCGAGCAGACCCACAGTCGTTCAGATGAGTGATAAATGATGGGTGATTTTTGAAACACTAGAATTCTAAAACAAAACAAACAAATCCTAGCCTGTGAGTTCTCAGGCCAGCCTGTGAGACGGTGAGAGGGAAAAGAGGCCGTGATTGAACTGTCTGGAATCTGCATCCACCTGTGCTGGAAAAACACTCAGACCAGAGCACTGCAGTTGGAAGCCCAGGCGGAGGCCATCCCCCAGGACCTGTCACCCTAATCACTACCAGGCTGCAAATTAACAACCCAAGCTTAGAAAAAACACTGTGAATTTCAGTTACTTGGGCATTTGTAAATCTACCAGAAGTCAGGACTGGTGTTTCACAGCATGCTAAGATGTTGACTGTTTGTTAAGATGTTGACTGTTTACAAATTATGCTTACCCTCTCTCTGAAAGAGTGACCACTCTCAGGCTTCCTGTCATTCTTCAATGGCTGGGGTTGCCCCTGCAGGCTCAAGGCTTCCTGTTGCTAGCTAACCTAAGTGGCACAGTGTTCCATTTGGGGAGGCCAATACCACCCTCTGCCACTTCTCCCCCTTCCTCCTGTATTTTAAATGGCCATCAGCCTCAGGCACCTCTCCAAGCAGTGTCCTTACACAGGCCCGGATTCCCCAGGACCTGGTCTTTTCTCACTATCTTGAGATGCCTGGAGGAATAGGTGTTGAGTATGTCTTTTTTGGGGGCCTCCCTATTTTGGGTCCTCCTCCCCATCTATGAGGCTTCCAGAACTCTGTTCATTCTCAGGCCTATGAAACAAAGGCCAGCCAAGACAAAAGGGACTGTCACTAGGAAGGAGAACCAAAGCCAGGCCCTAACCCTAACCTGTACTCCCACTTTCAGAAGTCAGAAGCAGGAAAGTAGTGAGTTCAAAGCTAGCCAGATTTGCATCAAAAGCCAAACAGAACAACAAAAGCTGACCACGCCTCAGAGTGTATCCTGAATTCCACCTCTGATGGAGACCCTGTCAGTTAAGATAGCTGCTGCAAGGCACCATTGTGTCTGGAAATGGGGAGAAAGAGCAAGCCACCGGCTTCCTATGTGCACAATACCTCACAAAAGCTGCTGGTGTGCTGAAATCACATCTCTAAACAAGTCTATCCACCCAACCACCAGGTAGCTGAGGACCTTGTTTGTGCCTGGTTGGTCCTAGAGCTCCAAAGATGCTTTCAGGGGCAATGAGCACAGCTTGGCTTAGCCACCCAAGCCGTTAGTCACCATTGTTCAGAAGCATTGGCTAGTGGTGTCTCCAGCTCTCAAGACCAAGCAAATGGCCCCATAGTGAATTTCCATCCTACACTCCAACTCCCTCATGAAAGATAAGGAAGCTAGCACCCGAGTCCCCTACCTGCCCTGTGCAGAGAACCCAGGGCTGGACTTCCATCCCCTCCACCTTCTTCCAAGATTTTCATTTCCTTGTTGCAAATTAACATAACTAATGATTTGGGTCCATCCTGTTGATCAACCTTTTAATGAGGTTCTGCAGGCTTTTTTTTTTTTTTAACCTGTTATTTCCTGACCCAAGTACCTTATTTTATTCACATTTGGAAATGTGCTGCTCCCTCCTTATTGTTTCGAAGTCTAATTGGCTTCATGTGGAGAGAGCCTGGGCCCCCCCCAACACCATGCAGAGCCTCAGCTAGTCTTCATGATCCATAATTTTGCACTGTCACCAAGACACTCAGGTGAGAGCAGGCACTGGCTTCCAGCAAGTCCTCCGCAAACCCCTGAAAGCCTCCTTCTCCTTAGGACCTCCATAGGCAGTCTACATGTGGCTTAAAGGCCCCAGCTGCTCTGTCACACACTGTAGACTTTCCCACTTGCCTGCTTTCTCTTCACAGTCTTGAGAGCTCACCCTCTCTCCTTGTGTCCACCATCTTTTGGCTTCAGCTTGGACACTGGGAGAAATAATTAAATGGGTTGTCGCTCGTCCTGAGGATAAATGAGTTAGGGAGTTAACACTGTTGAAAATTGGAAGTAAAAAAAGGATTTTAGTACGTTCCTTAAAAATATTAGTCCTTCTTGGAGGGGGTGGGGAGGAGATGAGGGAGGGTTGGGGAGGGTAGGAGGGAATGAGGGAGGGGGCTATGCATGGGATGCAATGTACCTAACCTGTGATTGATAACAAAAAAAAAATGTATAAGAAAAATAAAAAAGTTAAAAAAAATATTAGTCCTTATCCTGCCATGGTACTACAGGCCTGTAATTCCAGCTACTTGATACAGTGACGCAACAGCATCGCCAGTTCAAGAACAGCCTAGGCAACTTAGTAAGGTGCTGCCTAAGAAAGGTGAGCTGGGGGTGTACATTCCTGGTAAAATCCTTGCCTGGAGTACTCAAAGTCCTCGATTCAATCTCTTGGGTAGATAGATGGATCAATCAGCTGAATGATTAAGATAAAATAATTTCGTAAGTATTGCCTCATATTTGCCTTTTCCACTTGGTGGGGTGACTTTCAGATTGACTTTTAAACCAAGTAGTCCTCTTTGCCTCTGCCTTTCTCTGTATACCCCTCCTCCCTTGAGGGACCCTAACTCTTACAAGGTCTGTGTTTCTAATGAATGAATTTCACACAGTTTATTGCCATGTCTATAAAGGTAAGAACAACTGTGCTTTCGTTACTTCAGAGGCCTACAGCTTTCAGTGCTTTTCCTTAGCTGCAAATCACCCACTTACAATAATGAAAGCTTAGCCTAAGTGTTTCCCCTCTGGGGGGCCACCCCTGCTTCAGAAGGCCCAGGGTGCCCAGAGCACTGCACCCTGCCTGCTGGGGTGGGAGGAGTTAATTAAATTACTCTATATTTAGTGTTAATTTTGTCCCAGGCTTGTCAGGTAACAGACTGCAAGCCCAGGCTTGTCCGAGAGTGCCAGCCTAGGCATGGACACCGTCTCTGGAGTATTTCTATTGTCAGAGTAATTAAAATGACATCTTGGTTGTGATTAGTTACAAATATGGTTCCAATATTTTTTCAACAGGTGTCAGATTGGGGGTTGTGGTCAGAATCATACGCAGAAGTGTATCTGACTAGAGGACAGGAAGTAGAGTTCGGGTGTTTCAGAATTACAGACAACATTTCGTTGAAGACGCTGATTTGGCACTCACCGTTGCTCTGTCCACCTTGCAGTTGGGAAACCTTTTGTTGATAGAAGGGAAGATGAGGGATTCTTGCTGCGTTTGGAGAGAGTTCTTGATTGCTGATTAAAATCTGCATCGCTAATGCAAACCTGAACCTTTCAGGAAGCAGGCTGTGAGAAGTCCTAATTAGTGTGAAATTATATTTCCCAGAAATGTTGCCGCCCTGATCCACACAGACCTACAACACCGTAATTCCCTAGGAAGGCAAGTGATCCCATGGATCAGGCATTTGTGATCGTGTGGTCTTGAACTTAGGCTCACTCCCAACCCCTGAAAACGACTTTCATATGAGACACATTCACAGCTTTCCCATGTTTTAGAACAGGTCAGTTCCTTGTAGGCCTGTGAATTCATCCAGAGGCAAATAAGGCAAGTATTTTTAACAGATCAACAGCTGTTGTCAGACTGTAGCCACCAGGGGAGGGTGCACCTAAGGCTATCAAAGAATTTCTGTCACATAGGGTCACTGAATGAACCATAAAACAATGTGCATCTTGTAGAAAAATCAAGAAAGTCTCCAGCATTTGCAAACACCACACTAATTTCTGATGCTCATGGCCTGTTCCTGTATGACTTGCACATGCCAATCACCAGGTAAGAAGCTTCCTAAGCAAAGATCCTTCTTCCACTGAAGCTTCAAACACTGATGCCAGGTCTCTGAGGAAGTGAAAATGGAGCTGCACAAGACAGCCAGAATTAACACAAAATCCAAGAGGGTGTTCAACCACCTTCTCTTAAAGATAAAACAAAAAACAATGACACAGAGCCATCACCACTATTCTGGTGTGCAAAGTGCTGAATGGCCTACAGAGACCCTGGAAACAGCCACTAGAATCTTCGGTCACACCTGACACCACAGTGCCAAGTTGCTTTCACCATCAGCTGGGAGTCTTCAACTGTGCAGCCTGCCTGCCACATTCTTCAGGAAGCTCTAGGTACATGTCCACAGCCCACCCTGAGCTTCCCTCCTGTCCCGGTCTCAGAGCAGCTGGCAGCAGACCATACAGGGGAGAGCATGGTGAGAAATTACAGTGCCCCCACCCAGCCTTCCACGGATGTTCCGGCATCAGGATTGCTTATAAGTGAGCAATTATGCTGAAACACCTGGCTTTGCTGCAGCTTTCTATGCCTGCCACAGACACTTTGGACACACACAATCATATGTTGGGTGGAGGATAGAAAACCACCTGAAAATGTTTCTATTTATCATAACAAGACAAGGGAGGGAACTGGGACATGGTAACTAACATTTGGAAGAGCTATACCAGGGCCTTGTTTTTCAGAAATGAAATGCCGTTATACACAAAGACTGAAGGGTGACAGGTGGCCCCATTAGGAAAGAATTCACAAAGCTTCATTTCTGATAATTACTTGGAGGCTGAAATATAATGATCCCATTTATTCCATCAGCAAGAGTTGTCATGGTCTCCTTGCAGGACGAAGGAGCCTCCGCCCTTTGCAGACTCAATGTGAACTTATCATTTACACATACTGTTTGGTATAGTTTCCACATGTTAATTGTTCAATAAGTTACTTCCTGAACAAACATCCTTCTCTCTCCTGAGCACTGAAGTTGATGTTAGGTCTCTGAATACTGTACATGCAAATCAAAGCTGTAGTCTGTTCCTTCAGGAGCACGGGGTAAAATAACAAAGATCAAATAAATCTCTGATGGAAATGACCATTGCTGAATGCCTCTGTAGAAAAATCTTGAAGCAATAATACGTGGTGCTTTCTGGCTAACAAATGGTACTTGTGGATGATTCCCTTGATATTAGCATCCTCTCCAATGTAACATACACATTTTCATATATATGGTTCACATGCTCACAGCACAAACATGAGATGCATACATATATGAAGGTAAATATTAGCCTTTACTTCTGTTTTCTTTTGTCTGTTTTTTTTTTAAGTTTAACTAAATAAGCCCACCTTAAATAAGGAGCCTGGAGCTGTGCACACCAGGCTGACCTCAAACTCACAACGATCTGACCGCCTCTACCTTCTGGTTGCTGAATTTAAGGCCATGGACTACCACACTCAGCTAGCCTTCTATTCTTAAATATTCAGAAGTCATTAGATTTGTGTGGGAGCTAAAGAAATAGCTCAGTGGTTAAAATCGAATACCAATCTAGCTGAGGAACCTGAGCCTGGTTCCCAGCACCCATGTCAGGCAGCCTCACGTATTACAGCTCCAGGGGGTCTAATTTCCTCTTCTGGACTAATATACACACATTCCCACAAAGAGAAACACACTTATACATGATATTAAAAAATAAAATGGAAACAGTTTATCTTTGTGTGGGTGAGATACTATGTCCAGCTGCCCTCCAGGTTGGTGGGTGAGTTAGCGTGTAAGGGAGCAGTTCCTGTGTGCTCCTAGCACTGGCTTCTGTGCCCAGTTTTAAGGGCCTTTTTATGCAAAGTCATGCCCATGACCTACTTAGACTTCCTTCTGTCTCTTTCTCAGCACATCTGTAGATATTGTCCAACAGCAGAATATGGCTCCGAGAGGCACTGTTTGAAAAGTATTTAATGATATTCCCTGAAGTTACTTGGCCAAATACGACTGAATCTTTATAACCCAGAGAGAAAACAAAATTATTTACTCATTCAGTATTTATTAGTTTGGAAACAGGGACACAGTACCTAACACACAATTTGCCGATGTTTGCTCTACCCTGGTACCTGCCGTGCAAGCTCCTTTCTAAGGCTTGAAGAGGAGACACACAGCCCCAAGCTGATGTTGACTCTTTGTAGCACAATTCTTTACGTTTTAAGGAGCAATTAATTCTGATAATTGCTGTTGGTACACCACAGATTTTAAATGATTTATGAAAGAGTTTTCAGCTCTGCACAGGCAGCTCTGTGAGTGTGCTTTCACATTGCTCCCGCGCTCCATGGAATGCCAGAAACAAAGAGCATCAGAAAGCAAGAAAAGGTGGGAAGTGGGTAGCCTGTGCTTAAGGACAGCACAGTAAACCCAGACTACCATCCTCACTCCTAATCTGAGGTTGTAATGTAGAAGGTGGACAGCTCTGAGATGGACTTGGGGCATCACACGGAATGTGAGACCACAGGGCCTAAAAGGAGCTTCTGGCTGGAATGGCCATGGCCAGCAGTGCAAAGGCTGCCCACTCTGAGGGACCATCTGCCTGATCTGGGGGTCACCACTACTGACCCTCCCTCACTGGGTTTCTACTCTGAGTAGGTTAGAATTTTTCTTTCAAAAGGCAAAGACAAAAGTTGCACGCCTATAATCCTAGCTCTAGGGAGGTAGAAACAGAAAGAGAGTTCAAGGTAATACTTAGCTACAGAGCAAGTTCAAAGACAGCCTGTGATCCATGAAACCCAATCTCAAGCCAAACCAAAACATAACATAACAAAAAAAATTGTATTTTGATGTCAAAGACTGGGAGTGGAAGTAAGCTTTGGCCTTCTATTCTGCTTATGAAATAAGACCCTTCCCAGACACCATTAATCACTGTAGATCACTAAGGAGATGGGCCAGAGTGAGGCTCAGAGTTAGCACAATAAAGGGAGCAGCCAATAAGTTAAAAAAGAAATCTAGATATTACTGACAACCATCACTACGTGGGCTCCATGCTCACATCTTTAGGACTGTGTTGTTTCTAAAACTCAGAGCAGATGGGTATAGCTCTCTCTGTCTTTAAAAGAGGAAACAGATTTAAAGTGTTTGAGCCACTTGCTGGTTGCATCACTAGGGAGGGCAGTGCCAGAGCAGCTCTCTCTGTAGCTACCACAGGGAAACAGCAGAGCTTCCCTGCAGTCCCACCAAGGCCAGTGTTGATGAATGCCCATCTCTGGTGTCTCATCCACAGCTCCAAAGCGGCTGTATGTTGGGTCCCACATGACCAAGTACACCGTCCCAGCAAGCCCTCTAGGCCTCCTGACTGGACTGCATGGACTCTCAGACCCGCTCTTCTTTGGAGCTTCCTTGAATTTACTCACACAGACGTCAGTGTCTCTCCAGTAGGCACCGCCTGGGTGGCAACACCCATTCTGCCCTGGCCACCTAGGGTACAGTGACTGCCCCATAGGAATCTCTCCATATACCAGAGGAAGGGAGGCCTTGCTCTACTGAAACGGAAGGAGCCTGGATCACGGGGGTGGAAGGGATCCTCCGGGGTCCTCTCTGCTTCTGCCTGTCCCCACATATCATTGCACCTAGATCCCAGAAAAGGAGAGCAAAGAAAGCAGTTGTCAAAGGCACACATGAAAAGGGAGTTGTCTCAGAGCCTGAAATGAGAGTGATTCCTCCTCTGCAAGAAAGCTCTGCGGAAAAGAACTAAGAGAAGCACAAAGGCCAAGGACCCAATTGGGGTTGTCCATAATTCATCACTCAAGAGCTGTCTGGGACAGACTGAAGTCATTAGCCAGGCAGGATTGGGCGGGAGGAGCCTCCAAGGTGCCTGGCACTGCAAGCCCGGGAAAGCATTGACATGGGCCAATCTTAAATCTCTGAAATAAAATGACTAGGGCATGTTCCCTGCCATTCCCTCCTTCTCACCTCTGGAGCAACATGTGACCTTAAAAAAAAAATGGCACTGGCTCAGATAAAATCACATCCATTTACTGCAGTGTCTTTTCCATGGCCGCAAAAGAAAGGCCTTTATCATGCCCGAATTAGATCTGTGATTTTCTTGAATGACATGTATAATAATTAGACTGTGAAGATGTGCAGTTAATCCATTTAAAGGTGTAAAGAAGTCCATTTAATGAACATTATAGTCATGTTAGACTTGGAAACAGCCAACTCTTTTGTTGAATAAAAAGAAGTTCAATGAGATTAACTTCTCTGAGTTGGTTTTAAAGAATAATCAAACATGTCTCCCTCTGATAGTGTACTATGTCTTCTCGCGTGGCTCCTGCATACCAATGTCTTCCATCCTGAAAGACTAAGAATAAGGCTGCTGGACCTCAGATCCAAGTGAAATAATTACAAATTAAAAAAGATCACTCCTACATTCTAGACTCAATATGAAGTGATAAGAGGCTGAACTGCTTGAACTTGTAATTATTCACAGAAATGTTAATCTTCTGGTATGGTGTTCCCACTGGCTGCATTAAATGTATTCTGACAATTATCAAGTTTACAGTTTGACACGCAGATTTTTCTGCTGGGAGTCTTAGGACTGATCCTCTCAGGTTTGAACCACAAAGGTGTCTCTGGATGAAGTTCTCCTGCCCAAGCCTATGTGGCTGTAGAACTGGTCTCAGCACAGGCTGCTTGCTGAAGTCAGAGTGGGTCAGAATCCAAGTGTCCCAGATAGGCCCTGGTACTATGTTTAAACAAACAAAATAACAACACCACCCAGGCTGTAGGGCAGAAGTGTTAAACAAGATTCAAATAGTTTAACCCAACTTACTAGGCCAGCCATCCCTTCCTGCTGGGATTTCTCATTCTGTTCACACACAGCTTTCTCGTGCTGACCCCCACAGATGGGAGTGGTCAGATGCAGTCTTCCTGTGCCGAAGCTGCTCTCCCTCAGATGTCTGACTTCCTGCCTTTACTGTAGCCCAGAAATTTAAACTTGCCTTTCATCATACATTCATTCATTCATTCATTCATTCATTCATTCATTCATTCATACATACATACATACATACATACATACATACATACATACATACATATTTCCTCTCTTATGTGCAGCTCCAAAGAATTTTAAGGCAAGCAAACAATTGAGATACGTAACATACTGCATAAGATCAGAGAGCTGCAGGTTAGATTTCCTTTTAGAAATAAAACAAAACAAACAATAACAAAATTAGAAGCACCAAGGAACAGAAGGCTCAGACAAGTAGTTTTAAATGTGGCATGAGCCTCCAAGGTGCTTGGCTTAATCTGGTTAACCTAGGAAGGGGGTAGCAGGCAACAGGGCATCTCCTGCCAATTAGTGCTGGAGGTGGGTGACTGTAGAGGTCATCTAAACGAAACTCCTAACCAGCGCTGCTTTAGATCGTTGCCGTGTAGGAGGCAGGGATGGTAAGAACAAGCAGTGGCAGCATCCCGCTAAAGCAGCATGCTCTGTCATACAGCGTTGCTGGGCACTGTGCAGACCGCTGTGCCTTAAACCAGCCATGACGTTTGTTGTAGGCCTGGAGCTCTGAGAAAAATGTTTATAAATAAATAAAATGCACCTTCTTACAGGGCGAGCCAGCCATGAGTGGGCCTACTGCTGGCAGATGAACCTCACTCAGAAACTGGGTCTGAAGACTCAGCTCTCAGCCACGGTCCCTATGTTCACTTCTGTTTTGCTCTGACCTATTTATAATCTCCAGAGACAGTCCAGAGGCTAAACTAAGTTGTTCTAAATGCTCAAAATTAGGTTCTTGCCCACTGAAGCTACAGCCTTTGAAAAGGATGAGGGGGCAATGCCATGGCCCTTCATACACCCTTTGAAAGGAGATGGAAGGACATTCTGACTTGTTCTTTACTGCTGTGACGTTTCCCTCATTTTCATTGTGTGTTTAGGATACATAAGCGTTGTGACAGGTGAGCAAAATGTGCAGTACACACACACACACACGAAAGGGGATAAAAGCAGAGGAAAGCTCAGATGTGGCTGCAGAGCCTGCCACCTACACACAAAAGTAAAAAATAAATAAAGTCTTCTTTTTTGATGTCTGTCAGGATCGTTCACATAGAAACTGCCTAGAGCATAGGTGGCCCTGGCGAGTTCATGGCAGGTCACACCTTGCTAGCAACACATCAGTTTGAAACTACTCAACAATCGCTTTATACAACCTGAAATTTAAAATTACAATTCCACTAAGAATATCTACAAGATCTTTTTTAAAAAACAGGCACACACAGTAGAATGCATTCATATGCAGAAAAATGCATCAAAATGGGTTTTATCTAAGCTCCTAAGCATCAAGTCCTTCTTCCCCCTTCACTGAAAGCATCATTTAAATGCGAATACATTTTTAGGTTAGGTTATTAGATTTTGTTCAGATTGCACAAATAATTACCATACTTGGTTCAGATGAGAAACTGCTCTAGAAGTTTCTCAATAGGATGGAAAATCTGATGAACAGGAAGCGGAGGCAGAGGAAAGGAAAATCATTTGTCAAGATGTTGACCCAAACTTACCCAAAGATAATCAGCATTGCCTATAAATACATGTGTGAGGCTTGCTGAAATACGTTTGGTTTTTTTTTTTTTTTTTTTTTTTTTTTTGTAAGAAAGAAAAAAGTTATTATCTTGGAAAGAACTGAGTAGCCAGAAATCGCTATCATGGTCCAGAATGAATTAATCACGTTACTCTCTTCCCAGAGCACATTTATCCGCTTTCTAATTCCTCACCTAATTAGAGGGAAATGCAAAGAGCTGTCCCGGTCAAGGAGGTAGGGATTAGGGTTAAGAAAACACTTGTGTTTGGAACTCCCTACCTCCCCTGGTCAGTGTGAAAGGTTCTCAAAGAATCTCCCAGCCTCGCTAATCCGTGACCCTCAGCAGGGAGGAAGTGTTAACGATTTAGTTTAAAACTCACACTCTCACACACATGCATCAAAAACGGCTTTTCTTCTTTGATTTGTAGGTATTAGTTGTTTTTCCAGGCCCCATTAAGGACTCTTCATCCTGTCCAGCAAGAGGCATTAAGCTTTCACGAGTTAAAGTTGTTCCCAGCTCGGTGTTATTCAAAGGCAATTTACACTAATTATTCGAGTCCACAGCGTTACTCATATTAGTGGAATGAACCATCTCAGCAGGTAAAAGTAGTTTTGAAATGTTAATTTATTACGAAGGTACAAAAATGACCTGAATTCGAGTTTTTTGTTTTGTTTTTGTTTGTTTTATTTCTGAAGCCATTTGAGAGGATAAGATTGAGACATTGGGTACCCTACCTTTTACTTACGTAAACGCTTTCGTAATTATTTGTCTTTTAAACACACGGTTGCTAAAGCTAGCGTGTCTTCCAGCCTATGGGGAGCACAAAGATGTCTCTCATCTGGGTTCACAGTTTTCGTTTTGCCAAGGAAAGCCCAAAGAACTCCCAGAGGTGTCCATGGAGGGGGTTTTCTTGTTCAGGGTTGATGCTGCTGCTGCTGCTGCTGCTGCTGCTGCTGCTGCTGCTGCTGCTGCTGCTACCTCAACAGTTCTGCTCTAGCGCGTTGGATCATAATCACTAGCATTTTCAGAAGCCTCTTTTATATGCCACCGCTTGCCAAACTAGGAGCGCTGGTTTAAAGCAAGCCACAGGACCAAGCCAGTAAGCTCCGCCGCTCATTTGCGGTCCGTCCCACAAGGTGGGGGTGGAGGGTGGCTTCCGTTTACAAAGCAGTTCATCAAGTCAGACGCTCTGGTTTGCCTTTGGGCTTTGTTAGTCTCTTGCCCATTCCCAAGCGATTGGAGAGAAAGAGAAAGAAAGAGGGAAGATGAGTGAAGTGAAACTCTTGCATGTTGAGAGAGGTCGCTCAAAGGGGGAAAAAAAAATCCAACAGCCAAAACCTTTACAGGAAGCTCCAACAGCGACCCCTCCTGGCGACCCAGGAGCTTACAGGGTACAAAACAGCGACTCCTCTTGGTGACCTTAACAGTAACAGGGTACAAACTGCAGTTAGCCAAAACTGAGTGTGCTCTTCACCTCACTCTTCCATCCATAAACTCTGCAAGCATTCTTACACACATGCACAGGCACGGGCTCCGCCGTCCAGCCGCTCACACGATGAAGGTGGAAAGATATTGAGAGGGGTTGGAGAGGGACCCTCCAGGAAGGGAGGTCCCAACTGACCAAGTAAGTGCGGTAAACTGTTTGAAAAGGTAAAATATAAAACCAAAAAGCACGGGAAAAGACAGCCTAAGGCTGGAAAACAGCAGGTTTAACGACTGCAAGGCACACATTCTGGAACCTGGGAATTAAATGGAATACCCCGCGGTCCACCTTTACACGGAAATGAAGGGGCTGGAGGCTGGAGACAACACAGGGACTCTCCACTCACCCGTCTGGAAAAGATTGTGAATCCTACCTTTTAGAGGTCTCCAAACTCTTTGATCAGCTATCCACACACTCCTGAAAAGACGCAGGTTTTAAGACACACAGTGCTGCCGAGTGTTGCTAACTGTGCCTTAGATGGAAGCCTAATGCCTCTAGGGTCATGTTCAGTTCACACCAGGAGTTGAAAACGTCCTTTTGAATCAGGCTGTCTAGTTCTATGCAGAGACTGAGTGAAGGGTCTGACTGGTATAGAAACAGTGCTATCTGAACTAGCCCTCTTTCAGCTTTCAGGAATGTTTTTCCTGTTGTACACGGTATAAATGAATAGGGTAGAGGTGAGGAGAGGGTATACGAAGACGCTGAAAATACTTAGGGAACAAATTGCTTTCCATAGCCTCATGATACACCTTTGCCAGAGAATAATGGATATTCAATCACAAACCAATTTAATCCTGCTTCTTAAAGACCTTTCCAGTCCCAGCCCAACTTTAATTACAGAACACCCATAAGTTTCAGAATAGTACATACCCATAAAAAATCTCTTGTGTGGTTCAAAGTGTTCCCTTGTTAATCTGGCTGCCCCTTCACCACTCCCACCATTTAGTTTAAATTAACGAGGGTAGACTCCTTAATGACAGCCAGGAGTCCTCTCCATCCTGATGAGACAATGGAGTCATTGGGAGCAACTCTTTAAAGTAACTGGGATGCTGGGGGTACTGAGGAGACCGTGCTGGGCTCAGGGCTGACAGCCAGAAAAGACTATAGTTAAGTTAGAATTGAGGTTCCTTTTCTTCTTATTTAAAAAAAAAAATCACAAAGAGCAGCACTTTTTTTCTTCCTATCAAAAGAAACATTTAAAAATACATGATGAAATTAAAGGCCTGAAAATCTCTATGGAGTCTTTCATGAGCTTGGAACCAATAGGAGAAAGAATCAAAGTATATGTATGTAAGAATCAAAGTATATACACAAACAGTATGAAGGCTTGATGGCAAAGGTTGTATAAAGTCAGCATTTTGTGCATATGTGCACCTTTAATGGTGGCTTCCATTGGTAGTTGCATGGATTTCCTAGGAAACCGCATTAAATAGTTTTAGTTGCTGCTTTCAATGCCTTCAAAGATTCCCCATTTAGAAAGACAGCACAGTTCAGATAGTGGAGGAGCACTAGGCTTGAGGGCTTGGAGGTCTAGCCTGCTGAGCCACTACGGAAGTGATGAGGAAACTGTTAAGCCCCACCAGCCCCTGTGAGTCCCACAGAAAAATAAAGATTCTATTAGCGTGGTCTTTGCCTTTTGTTGGCTGTAAAACTGCTCCAACATCATAGAAACATTTGGTATAACTATCAGTGAAGAGCTGTGTGTAAAAGTAGTTCCCAAAGACAGAGATTCTCACTGAATCTGAATTCATTTTTGGCCAGCCTGACTGGCTAGTGACCCCCAGGACCACTGTCTCCAAAACCCCTAACAAATGTCCCCACCACCGTGGCTTCGAACAGATTCTGGAAATCTGGATTCAGGTCTTGATGGGTGTTCAGTGAGCACTCACTCTAGGATTTTTTAATATTTGAGTTGAAGACAACGTGTATATATACACAGGCTCACAGTACATACATTTCATGAGGCCCAGGAGTTGTGTCTTTTCCCTAGTTGAATGAAATGAGGTTTTGCAGATCCTGTTGTATTTACGTGTTCTGCACAAGGTTAGGGCTCAAGCCAGATTGTAATCTAATTAATCTAAGTCCAGCAGAATCAAAGGGTAGAAGAAACTCAAGAAAATGAGACATTAGGTCGGACGCCTATCTTACTGTGTGTATCCATTAATCTGCATGCTAGTAATGATTCCAAATATGCAAACAGATGTTTCTCTCATTTAGTTGTATATGCAAATACTACTGGTAGTAGTGACAATGTTGTGCCAGGGTTGAGAGATCGTTGAGGGTAATTAAAGGTTAATCCAGTTTTCAATTCATAGACTATACAACAGGAATAGTTGCAAGAAAGATCTGTCATTTAACCTTTAATTCATTACCAACAGTGCATGGATTTTTCTGCTAAAATAACATAAACAGGTATGCGCTAATCATTACCCCACCCTGATCAGCAGCACAGACCTAGTCACTGCTCTACATTGAGTGTTACCATATAGAACATCAACAGGAAAAGGCCGTGTCTCCTCAAAAAGTGGTTAGCACCCATCTAAATCCGTCCTCTCAGATTTTTAATAGAAAAAAACATCCGGAATGACAGCAGTAACATGCTATAGCATGGCTTCACACACTGAATATAAAATGATGGGGCTTCTAATGCATTGACCAAAATCACCGTGTTTTTGTTACTGGGGAGTGAGTTGAAAATGTAAATGTTTTGGCATCCATTTGAATGGAAAAGTTTAACTCATTGGCTGGGTTGGTTCCATTTTCCACTTTGAGGGGAGAAAAAAATCCAGCAATTAAGGTCAGAAAAGTTTTACATTGGCAGTTTTGCAAGACTTGCAAGGTCAGTAGAAATGGTGCAGGCAGAGCTGGTGCACAGAAGGCTTCCTGCATCTGTGGAATTACAAAGGAGGATTTATTCCCTGATCAACAGTTACAAAGAGCTTACCTTTGGTTTAGTGGGAACCCGGGTGCTCAAAGGGTAATCTCTTCTCTCCCCTTTACTTATTTAGTCCTTGATTCCACAACAGATGCACAGCTATTCACTGGGCATAAAGACCCCCATGCAAAGCCAGCACACAGAGTACCTGAGGTCTCTGGCTCCAGTAGATGAAAAGCATGCCTTCTGCCCCAGCCAGCACTGAGCTCTACCAGATGCCCATCAAAACAAAATTGAACGCTTCAGGGGCAGGCCGATCCCTAACTTGTAATCCTCATTATATGTTGAGGGCTTTTAGCTAAACCCAAATTTAATTTGAGTGCTATGTCACCAGTAAACCAAAGCTGCTTCCGTGGTCACAATTCTACATTAAGGCAAACTCAAGTCTTGAAAATAAGGGTCTGCCCCCAACCACTCCTGCTTTCTCATAGGAAAAGTGCCAACCGTTAAGACTTAAAAAAAAAAAAAAAAGCCTTGAGAAACTACATATTTCCCAAGAAAATGGTCTATGGCCACCTTGCCCTAAGCACCTCTTTTGTAGAACATTAACAGTACTTCCTGACAAACCATAGTTAGAAGGCAACCACTGTGGTTTCAAAGGGGCACAGAACTGCCTCACTACCAGTTATGGGGTTTTGCTTGCTTGCTTGCACATCAAACACTTCTTTTTGTCACTTTGTACTTACTGATGGGGTGTTTGTTTGTTTGTTTTCTTATGTACTTTTTTCTGTCTGTGATGACCTGTTATTTCCTTTTTTTGCCAGAAGCTGGGGCTTCTCAGCTTAAAAGAACAAAGCCCATCCAGGACCCTCACTAGAAACCTCGCTGCAGCCTCTTCCAACGTGTCTAGGAATCTCTTAGCAGGAAGAGAAGTGTGGCACTTCCAGGCCTGAGAGCCATGAACAGGCACAGCAGGGCCGACATTAGTCGTATATAATGCAATGTGGTCCCTTGGGCACATATTAAAGGATCTGATAGCCTGGCCTCTCCAGGCTAATTTTGGATAACATTTGGAGATCTCCAGCCATACTCTCGGGGGGCTCTTTGGAAATAACATGGCCCTGTGCTTCTCTATTTGTTAAGTAATTGAGATGTAATGGTGATTATTACATATTAAAAAGAAACCAAATTCCCCTAGCACAGAGCAGCCCCCATAAGTGCTGTGCTGCTCAGAAGAGCAAATCTGGGGAGCTAGGCCTTGGTTGGCAGTCTTCAGACAGGGACAACTTGGTTTTGTTAGAAGTACCAGAAACATCTTCCTCCAACTACAAAGCGGAGGCTCTTGGTTTTGAGGGATTCTTACCCTGTTCCCAGTACTCGAAAAAACAAGGGCTGTTTGTGGTTGACTCATCCTTGTCTTGATGTGAACCTTTTCCAGGCCCTTTCCTACTGCCCAGCATAAGTTAACCTGGCATTTGCTTATGAGATGTGAAGAATCTAGAACATCTGGAGCCCATCCAAGCAAGAGTATGAAGATAAGTAATAAAGCTAGAATAACCCAAAGGAGGTATCTAGCTGGGATACCCCAAATTGTCCCCAAGAGAGTGTTTCTGAGTCACTATGACTTTACCATTTGACTGGTTTCATTATCTTCTGCAAGACAAGAAATCATCTTCCTGGCCCTATAGCACTGCTGAGGGAATTTAAGATGATAACATGCCTGCAGCAACAAACAGCCAGTTCTACTTAGTCAACATGATGGTAGTGACAGACATGGATGACATCAGTACACAGCAGACCAGAGGATCACCTAGAACACCTCTCTGGATGTTTCCAACATGGCCACTGTGCTATCCCTGCAGAGTGGGACAAGTGCCCCTGAAGGGCCAGGCACCTCGCCATATTTCAGGTATAGCTCCCAAGATCATTTTTAGCCATCCCCCACAGTGTTGCACAGGCTGAATTACAGGAAGAGATTATCCACTAGAGCTGTCACATCTTTAAATGGCATCATGGGACATCACCTTTCAGCCTGTGCCAAGCTGGACTTTTGCAAAAACCATGTTCTTTGTGGTCCCCACCCATGCCCTTGCTGACTGGGCACAACACCTCTCTGAGCATGGTGTCCTCATCTTCATGATGTCTGGTCCTGACAAATGAGTGATGCAAGGATAAACAAAACAAATCTGAGGAAATGCTCTACCAACTGTCCTAGCATACTGGAAGTGATGGGCAGCTGGGCTCTGTGCATACAGAGTTTTACCCTCTAGTCCAGCAGCAGTAATTGGCCCACTGTGCCCATGTCAACACCACTACTCTTAACCCTAATGGCTTGTTAATTTAACTCATTAGAGGCTCTTAGCACTTGAACGGGTGTTTAAAAACACAAACCAACAATTAGTCTTTGGGGACCAAAGAATAAATGTAAACATAATGTATCACTTTTCCTGGCTCAACAAACACCATTTTGATGTGCTAATGGCCTTTAGTGAAGGCAGTAATTTCCAGTTAAAGCAAGCCAACAGTCCAAATGCTGCCTCCATGAGGCCACAATCCACCTGATCCTGAGAGTCAGCAAGAAATAAACATCAATCCTATAGCCTTCCCATACAAATAACATAAAAGTGAAGTCCTTTGTGCACTAGAAAGCGTGCTGTCAAGAAACCAGTCTCACACATGAAATGGAATCTTTGACAGTACTGGTCAGGAGCCCAGGAACAAGAATTTGACATTCCTCTATCCAGTGACCTAAAAACTGACACCAGCACTAGCAGGCTGTGACCCTCAATGAGCCGGAGGCAGCAGCACTCCTGTATACTATGGAGTGCAGGGAGAAATCTGGGCCAATTTGGGAGGCTGGTCAGTAACTTGTGATTTTTGAGGGATTCATCTTTGACGTAAGTGACTACAAAAAATGATTCTTGATGAATGTCAGGAGAGAAGAGTGATCTTGAAGGAGAGAGAGCTGGAGAAAGATGTTTGGAAAGTCTGTGTACACAAGTGGCTTAAATTATGGTGAAATATACATAACACATTTAATCACTTTCAAGCTTTGGCTTTTTAAGTTGCCTTTAGTCCATTCACAATGTGCAGTCACCAGTTCTACTTTGTCCTAGAAAATTTCATCTCAAAAGGAAACTCCTGTCCCATTAAATACCTAGTCTTCATTCCCCTCTTCGTAGCTCCTAGAAACTGCTAATCTGCTGTCTTTATGGGTTTACCTAAAGCAGACATTTACTAAGAATTCATCATACAATCTTTAAAATAATAAAGACATTTTTAAATGCCAAAAAAAAAAAAGAATTCATCATATGACAAATGGCCTGTGGCTTCTGTGTGCTATTGCCTCGCATAAGTTCCCTAGGTCCACTGCGTTCAAGCATATACAGAACATCCACAGGGGTCTTCAGACTATACAGCTAATAGTACAACCTACGCTTACCAGGCTCTGAGTGCTACATTGTGTGTGCATGGGGACATGTGTGTTCTCACAGCATCTTTATCAGAAAAGAACTATTATTTCGATTTTATGGGTTAGAAAGCTAAAATTCAGAAAGGTTTAATGACTTGTCTCAACCCTGGTTTGTTGGATCCCAGATTTCTTACTATTAATCATATTTGTACAGTCCAAGAAGAGCCATGTAGAGTATTAGGCCATCTCGTCTCAGGCCACTGTCTTTTTTTTTTTTTTATCCATGCAATTGGGATGAATTTAAAAGATATTCAAAGAAATACAGTTTTCAGTGTCAAACAGGATGGAATTTTTTTTTTTAAAGAAAGGGGCTCTGATTTAAATCCTGAGTCTACCACCACATGCATGTTGAAATTGTTGTCTTTTTTGTGGGCTTCTTCCTCCAAAATGAGCCCCAAAAAGGGATTTTTGGCTCTCTGTAGCATGGGTCCTCTAGGATTGTGGCAGCCAAGCTTCTAGCAAGAACTGTTTGAATGCATGTGTTACTGTATCCATTTCTTCTCTCTGGGACACAACATCAAAGGAGAGAAAGAACATAGGCCTCAGATCACTTTCGCTGTGCTCTTCAAACACTCATTTCTCAGTTTCCTGGAAACAAAATTGTCAGTGTGAGTCAGGGCTCACAATACTTCATTCTCCCCTGGCTGTGCTGCTGGAGAGACTGGGTACCCCCATTCAACACCTGTGGAAGCTGTTCAAAAAGAGAAAACACATCTTGGTGTTATTGTATTGTATATTGCAGTCTGGCTGTACTATAATGAAGAGTTGCCCCTTCAAAAAATTCCATGTGTTAAGGGTCAGTTCCTGACTTTGTAAGCTCTGTAGCTGGAGGATGAGAGAGTGGCCAGTTTCTGACACTTCCCTAGGTGAGCTGCTTCTGCCTCATTACAATTTACACCCAAGATTCAAGCCTAAAATCATAATTGATGCAAATGTGTTGATTTGAGGAAACTATGGTCCAAATTATATGGGCATAAAGTGAAAATCAAGTCCTTAACTTGAAAGCATGGCCTGTGATTATCTTCTATTTCAGGTACTGATCTTTGAATTGCAAAGTAGAAATATCCAACTTTTAAAAACTGTGGACATGTGTGTGCTGTGTGTGCCTGCATGCATGTTTTTATGTGTGTATATTCATGAGGCTAGAGGCTGATGTGGAGTGTCTGCCTCAGTCACCCTCCCCTCGTCCTTGAAGGAGAGTCTCTCATGTGAACTGAGCTTGCCAATCCAGCTAGTCTAACTAGCCAGCCTGACCCAGGAGCCGCCTCCTAAGCCCTGGGAGCAACTATCACACTGGTGATCCAAACTTTGAGCCTCATGTTTGTGCAGAAGGTGCTTTTCCCACTGAGCCATTCCCAAACCTGCAATGTCCATCTTTTGTTCTTATTTCTAGGAAATCTGCAGTCTAAAGAACCAAAGGAAAGCAATTGGGATTTGGACTGAAATCATCTGTGTTTGAATCCAGTCTCTGGTGTTTACTTATCTGTGTGAATTAAATCATGAGACTGCTCTGATCTTTCATTTTTTCATCTATAAAATGAGGACAATTAATATATCCTGGGGTTGTCTGGGGATTAAATGGGGGACATCCAAGTTCTACCCCTAATGCCTTACCCACCCTGAGCCATTCCAGAGCTACACTGAGGGCCAGCAACAGGGTCAGAGATGTGGCGGGGGAAGGGACAGAATTCAGCATCAGTTATCAAAAAAATAACTTTCATGATTGTTCTCCAAAATGTGAGCATATGTGTGAATGTGGTGTGTGTGTGTATTCTGAAATGGATGAAGTTTACCAACTTACATCTTTACTAAAAATGGAACTTCTGTTCTTCTAATTGCAGAATTCTGCAAAACAAAACAGGTCTCTTGCTGGCTTCCAGGCAAATCCAAGGGGATTAATTTGCCACTCCTCAAAACAACTCTTTGGAGGGATCCCCTCTTGATTCTCTAGTCTCACATTAATTAGAAGAAATGCCACATGCACCTGGAATAGGAGAAATTAAGAGAACAAGGCATGCCATCCTCTGGGGACAGCACACAACTCAGCTGCCACTTAGAGTGGGAGAAGGGTGATGGCCAAAATAACCATCATCATGGTCACCCACTCACCTCCGAGCCTCCACAGAGACACTCCGGCCTCTCTGCAGGAGAAATCCCACAGCTGGTATTTAGTAGAAAGACTTCTGTTTAAGTCTAATCTTTGGGTACAAAGGCTTTTGAGAATAACATGGAAACTCACCAATTTCTTCTTTTTCAGTGATGAGGAGGAGGGTAAGGACTTTTTCAGTGATGAGGGAGAAGGGTGAGAACTTTGGAAACAAATTGAGATTTGAATACCAGAATCTGAAACTATTGTTGAGATCAAACATTGAATACTACTTGTACTTTTGGTAATCTTTGGATTTTTTTTCCAGATCAAAATAATTCTCTGAACTTTTTTTTTTTTTTTATCAGATTTGAGGTCTGCTGGAGTTGTTGGCAGTCTTTTGTAACTCTTTTCTTGTTGTTCAAGTAAAGTTTATATTGATCCAGGACATTTCTGTATGAGTCAAATGAAAATGACTTTAAAAGAGTCAAATCAGTTGCTAAATTTTCAACTCCATGTAACAAAAGCTAGGTCTGGGGTGGCAGCTCAGTGGTAAAGAATTTGCTTGGCAAATAAGTAAATCCAAAAAAATGCCCAATAGACAGACAACTAATAAAATGAGTTTTTCTGGGTGTCCAGAACATTTCTGCTACAATTTAGGCACAGGCCATATTTGCAAGCTGGGTGAGACTCCCCTTTACCATCCATCTGGGGGAAGCCAGCAAGGATGGTGGGCACTAGGCAGCTCAAACTTTTCAGGAGCCTGTACCAGGAGGACCCAGGCCTGATTGTTTATGGTAATTACAATATGACTTCCCCCCACTGCCTCCCACTGCTACAGCAGGCACTTCATTATTCTCGTCAGTCACTCAAATAAAGAAAAAAAAAAAAACCTGGAACATAAACACCATTTCTCCTTTGTATTCAAGGGCTAGGCTCAGGATGAGTTTGCCAATAAACCCAAGTTGGCAATCAGGCTAATAAGTAGGAAGTGCAGGGGAAAGAAGTCCTTCAGCTAGCTGGGAGCCAGGGGCACCCAGCTTTTCCGATGTTGGTAAGTATTGGACCTTTATTTAAATACAGCTGTTTTTTCCTCTCAAAAGATATTCAAGGCTAGTTCTTGCAGTCACTTTACATGGAAGGACATACATATATACGTAAAAGTTAAAACAGATTTAGCTCTAATTAAATCAGTGCTGCCCAGGTTCCTGGGGGACAGGAGAACTTGTCCCCCCCCCCCAAAGGTGGGGAACAGAGATGCTTTCTCTCTGACATCTGATTTTACTCCAAGCTGGCATTCATCCCCAGCCCGGCTCAGAGAAATCCCATGGCTAGGAGTGGGTGGGTTTAAGAACTTTGAATTCTCTGTTCAAAAAGGCATTTCTTCTCTTGGTACAGGCAAGCACCCTCCGCCCCAACCTGGCAGCCCCATTCAAATGACCAGACTCTCCAGTGTTCCAGTTTTAAGCTTGTAGCAGAGAAAAATCTCTGGTAATGAGTTCCCTCCAGTGACAGAGTTCTGCATTTAATTTGTCCTCCCTCCCTGCCCTGCCCAGTGAAATGGTTTACAAGGCTTGAGAGTCTGGGGGAGGGGGGATCTAAAGGAATTCCCTGGAGAAGGAATGAAGTGCTATCACTGAAATCTTTATTTATGTGAAGAGAACTAGCTAAAACATTACCTCAGAACGCAAGATTACAACATCAGTGGGATGTAAAGTAAATCTATTCTTAGTGGTGACACACCAGAAACCCGTAATCCTTTCTCAAAGCCCTTTTGTTATTTTAATGTCCAACAAATTATCTTTTTAAAAAAAAAAAAAAGAAAGAAAACCACTTAGATTTGAGAGGTTCCTTTGGCTCTAGTAAAAGTAATTTTTAGCTAAAAAGAAGTTTTAATTTTCCATAGCTGAGTCTTTATTGGGCTGGCTAACATACCTAAGAGGCTAATAGCTTCAGTTGAACCACCAGGTCTGGCCTCAAGTTACTATGGAAACAGTAGTCCTAAAGTATTTAAGCAGGACATTTGGGATGGCTAATTTGAAACTTTGGCCATTCTGGTTGTTTTAGGTGGATGGATATGGATGAGTAAGTTGCAGGACATGCTGCATTTTCTGCATTTTTATGTCAGTCGTATCTGGACTAATTACCCTACAAATGACTCTACGTATCCACTAAGAGGAGATCTAGAAACTGTCTAAGAGAATTAGGATATGTGTCTGTATATGTATCTATCTATCTATCTATCTATCTATCTATCTATCTATCTATCTATCTAACTAACTATCTATCTATCTATCTGGTGAAGGTATCCTCCTGAGGCAGTGTTTTTCATGTGATCTGACTTGTCCAGCTAGTCAGCTTGCTCCAAACATCCCCTCTCTGGCTTCTAAGCACTGGGAATATAAGTGGGCTACTAGTGGTGGAACCTTCAGATTTCCCTGGGACAACAAGCACTTCATCCACTGGCCATCTCCCAGTTCCTAAGCCTGCTCTCCAGTAGAAGCTCCTTTTGTGGGAAGTTATCTTGGGAAAAGCCTCAGCTAGGAAGGCCTCTTGCTGCCAACCCCGGCTTGTTGCAGAGACATAAAAATGACTGAGTTTGGGTACTGGTAATGGAAGTATGTACAAACAGACACTTACAATGTGACAAATGATATGTCTGGAAGTGCCATTAAGCATTCTAGTTTCAAGGATAATTACAACTTGACTTTTCTGTGCTTTAGAGTAAGGTGGCCAAGGCAGGCCTTCTTAAAATTGAGCAGAGGCTAGAAGCTGGTGAGGAGTTACAGGAAGCAAACAGAACAGTAAGTGCAAAACCTTCAATTCAGGAGATCATTGTGAAAATTATTTCTCCATTACCATATTCTCAAAACCATCAGACCTCACACCTGTAAAGCTTTTGGTTCTGGTGTAAATGCTGTGCTCGCCAACATGGCTCCTGGCTTCCTTGCACACATTTCTGACTCAGGATTGTCACCTCTTTTCTCTCTGAGTCAGTATGTCTTCTTCATCAGGGCACTTTTGCTCTGCCCCAGAAACAGTCCCTCCCGATGCGCACGCACACACACATCTTTGTTGTACAGACATTAAATTTAGGAACACAGATAACAGGGCCTGTTGGATTTGGGTGCAGGTGGAACTGATGTTCTGGGGGAGGGTGTGCCCTGTGAGAAACACATGGCTATAAAACACTTTCTCTGTCTTTACACATGAATCCCTTGTGCTGAGGCTACCTGCTATCATAGCTGAATTCCTTCATGTCTACTTGGAGCCTCACACTGTGGGTGAGTGGATGGCCCATCACAGCAGGAGGCAACCTGCAGAGTTCTGTTGTATTGACTCAAATGGCTCCCGGCTACTGGCCTCATGGCTTTCACCATGCATGGATGACAGAAAAGTGAATGAAAGAATGAAGACAAGCCTGCATCTCTGGCTGGACATTTTCACCAGAACATTTTCAAATCCTTTACCTCCCTTGGCTTATAACAGTGACCCCCTAAACTTCACAGAAAATACACTCAGCCTCCACTTACAGAGAAGTTGGCAGATCAAAATATGTCAAACACATAGTCTGGAGGAAAAGCAAATCCCCGTAGGTCTAGGGGTCCTGACTCTTAGCTCGAGGGCTCTGTTCATTATGGACAATGCCAGCTAGGATAGCTTCAACGTTCACAGAAATATGCTGGCCATGGGCAAGACCCAGTAGTAGGCCATACTTGAGAAGTAAGTTCCAAGAACCTGCCAAGTAATTGGAATGTATGAAAATGTGCCTAGAAATGGAGGCAGGCCATGGTGCTTGGGAGCTTGGGACCCTGAGTGCTGATCTTGACATGGAGGGGCCATCACATTCTTGGGGACAGCAGTTCCCCTCCCTAAGCCTCAGGCTCCTCTGTAGTAAGAAGACAGCTCTTGTTAAACTGACTTTCTTGAAGTATAGGGAGCAGGCAAAACTGAGAAGCTAAAAACACAGAACAGCAGAGAGGAATTCCCAGGTCTGGTCTCCCTCCTGTGTGTTCCACTTGAGGTTCCTGGGGCTCAGAGAGTTGTGTGGGCAGCAGTACCCAGCCAGCGTGTAGGAATACTGTTTCTAGTGAATTTACGTGTTTTAGGTTTCTTTGTTATTTGCAATAAATTTTTTTTCATATCAAGATTCCTTTGAAAATAGACTAAAGTCAGTACAGTTGATGGTTGAAAAGAAAAAGTTAAAATTATGGAGGGGACTCAGGAGAGACACTTAAAAAACACTGGGTCAGAAGACCTCAGCAACTTGTGTGCCTTGAACCACAGTGGAGAGTGGTGGCTCTGGACATGGGCTCCAGATCTGCACCCCTAGACACACACT
Organism: Pachyuromys duprasi; assembly: GCA_028658305.1. NCBI lineage: Eukaryota > Metazoa > Chordata > Mammalia > Rodentia > Muridae > Pachyuromys > Pachyuromys duprasi. The sequence continues at coordinate 69,435,019 of CM053762.1, forward strand.
TACAAGTCAGATAGACTTAGAGAGGCTGACCTCTCCGAACGTCAATTTCCCATCTAATACACACTTATCTCAAGGAAACGCCAAGGGTTGTTCTTAGGATAAGCCTAGCTCTATACAGTTCTATGTGACCTGTACCTGACGTTTAGGGAGTCCTTGATCAGAACATAGTCAGAAGGGCCCAGTGCCCACAGCCACCAGCACTCACTTGCCAGAACACACTTGCTTAGATCACTGCCCAGGACTCCTTCCTCTCTCTTTTCTTTTCTCACTGGAAAGTGAGTGAATGGGGGTAGCGGGGCACGGCCATCTGGCCCTCTCCCTATCTACACAGAATTGGAAAAAGGTGTCCAGGTGTCACCTGTCTTCTCCTCATTTATCTAAGGGCCTGCAGAAGTCAGCTGGGAGCCACATGTTCCGTCATTTCCTCAGCCAGAACACAAAGAAAGGGCTGAGAAACCAGCGTGGTGAAAATGGCAGCTTGCCCGCCCTCCACTCCCCCAGTCCCTTCTCCCCACACTGCATCCTGCTCTGACTCACACTTTGCATTTCTCTGTGACAAACCCTGGTGCTTCCTCCTGTGAAGGATGGCATGCTGCTTCTTAGAAATCAACAAAGGTCAGGTGGGGTGCCCCTGCGGGTAGACACCTACAGAACCACAGCCATGTCCATCCCCAGCTGGTCCACCCCAGTGCAGCTTTCCTTCAGGGGCCACAGAAATAAGCACAACTCAGAAACCCAGTTGTTTTCTTCTGGCACCACATCACTTCCTCCTGACTCAAACACATGGGTAGGGTCCTTCTAAGCAGGTTGTATTTCCACCTACAATCTCCTGCCCAACAGTTAGCAAATGTAGTGAAACAGCCCTGCCTGTCGGCATTCCCTAATGGCAGAGAACAAGATCCTGCCAATAGAGTGCTTTATTTAAAGAGAAAAGCGAACCGTATTCTTTTCTAGGAAGTGTGAATTCCCCTGAGAGCTCAGTGGTGAATCTGTGGGGTGGTCAGAAGCCATCTTAAGGGTGCTCCTGGCTATGGTGGGAAGCAGGAAGCCTGCCATCCCTGGAGAAAAGAGAGCTACAAGCTCCATGCACATTGTGATCTCCAGCACAGCAGAGGCATCCAGGCTCTGGAACACACTATTCTTAGCAGCAAATAAACCATCTCTACTACACTGCCTCCCTTTTATCTTTGATAGTTCCTTTCCTACTCCCACAAACAGTTGCACAACAGCCATGGAAGCAGAATTTATTATGATTTAAAGGCAGAACAATACAGTACTGACAAGTATGGCTTCTAAAGAAGGACTAACTGAATTTTCGTGAAGGACACATGAGTCTCATTTGCTCAACAGTACCCACCTCATGGTTGCAAAGCTTGAGTGAATGCATACATGTGGGCACTTTCAATAGTACTTACAAGATGGCAAATACAGAAAAAAAAAGTTAGCAACTGTTATTTGCTGGCAAACTTCTTCCATTAGACAAGTATCTCATACCTTGAGTGAAAGAGCAGAATGGCCACAAGAAGTCTTATTTCCTATCAGGGTTTCTTCCATATCAAGTAGGAATGACTGTTTGACCAATAGGAGTGTAACATTTGAGAGCAACTGTAGAACAACTTAACTAAAACTGCAGGAGAGGAAAACAAGACTCAGGTTTCCTCACCGCTGTGCAGGAATTTCAACAGCACCACTTCGTTTAGTTTTACATTATTAAAACATTTTTAAAGGGACAGTCCCCGCCAAAGGCATGATTCCTTTGGGAAGTTTTTGGGGTTTGGATGTGCGTTTGAAGTCAGCCTGTGAGTCAGGCAGTACCACGAACTGCCCTATGCACACTGTGCACCACCTCTCCATCATACTGAACACATGCCCATGAAGCACTGCTTAGGTGCTCTGCCCTGGGCTTAGGGCTGTGGACGAGCAGGGCCAGGGGAAAAGTGGAGGTTGGCCCTTCTGGAGTTTCATGTCTACCAAGGGAGACAGACATGGAGCAAGGGCTTAATTACCACAAAAGGGCTAATTTTTGAGAGGAGGTATGGGCTCATGTGGCAGCATGGGAGAGGGCCTCTCAGGACAGGGAGAGTGTCTGGATGAGAGACATCTACTGAGACATCACCCTGAACACCACTCTGAACATCTGGGTAAGATGATGGCAAAGTAAGGGTGTCTAGTAGGCAATGGACTAATGACCTCAGCAGGAGAAATGAAGTCTGTGATGATGACACTGACCCAGGTATCAAAACCCCTAGGAGGGGGATTAGGGAGAGCTCATTAGGCAGGAATTTCCCAAGGGAGACTCATCCTTGGCCTCCTGATTTGCATAGAGTCAGCCTGGGTCTGGAAGCTAGGCTCCCTTTCTCAAGGGCTCCTAGGCAGGCTTGTGACTCAGAAGGCTACTGGTATACCTCTATGGTGTACACACTCTGACCCAGGCTGTGATGGTTAATATTGGGTGTCAGCTTGTTTTATCTGGAATCAAATAAGACACGTGCTTCTGGATAGGTCTGTGAAATCCTTTTGAAGAAGGGTTAATTGGAAGAGGAAGATCCTCTCCTAGAATGGATGACACCTTCTGGTGGCAGCAGATATAAGAACGTCCAAGGAAAAAGCAGCACCTCCTGGCATGCCCACCTTCACTTCTTGCTGAGGAGCGTGTCTACCCTGTTGTTGCCACTGCTGCTGCCAGCATTAGCTGACATCAGAATCTACCTTTTACTGTTCCAGTGTGGACTGAAGACCAGTGGCTCTCCAGGGATCCTCCAGGCCTTCAGCACCAGCTTGAGACCACAGAGGACCCCATGAGGAATTTCTCAGCCTTTCCAGTGTGCAGAGAGCTATTGGAATACCTACTTGTGATGGTTTGAATAGGAATGGTCCCCATTGACTCGTGTTTGAATGCTTGACTCAGGGAGTGGCACTATGAAGAGGTATGGCCTTGTTGGAGGAAGTGTGTCACTATGGATCCACACCAAGCCATATCCAGTGGGACAGTCTCTCCCTGATGCCTGCAGATCAAGATGTAGATGCAGAACTCCCAGCTCCTTCTCCAGCAACATGTCTGCCTGCACCCTGCCACGATGACAATGAACTAAACCTCTGTAACTGTGAGCCTCTAACTGTAAGCCAGCCCCAATCAAATGTTTTCCTTTACAAGAGTTGCCTTGATCATGGCGTCTCTTTATAGAAATGAAACCCTAAGACACTACACTTATCTAATAAACTCCTTTTAATGCCCTAACCCTAACCTACCCATTCTATCGGGTCTGTTGTAGAGAATCCTAGTACAACAGGGAATATATCTGGGCACCCTCCACCCATCCCACCAGCAACCTTGGGTGGTCAAGAGCTTTGTGGTTAGTGGACAGAGCCTTTCTTAGAGGTTCACATAGCAAGAGACCAGCTACCAATGCTGGAGTCTCTACATTCCAGATACTCAGTGCTAGTAAGGATGAGGACAAAACAGCTGACACTCAATGCTGACCTTCCAAGGCATCAGGAGCCACTCTAATGCTGTGATACAACTGGTTATGAGTCCAGGAGGCCTCGGTGGAGAGAGCCTGTGCCCTAGCAGGCACAGAGCCAAGTCAGATCAGGTCAGCTTCCAGGGACCTACCTACTCTTGAAAAACCTTTTCTTCCTTTTAAAGAGCTAGTGCCTCAGAGCTGGGCAGTAGAGCCCTGTGGGTATGCAGAGAGCTTAGCTGGAAAGGGAATGCTGTCAACCACACTTGTGTGAAAATAGCCACACCCACTCCCCCGTTACTTGGGGTGAGTCTAGTTTCAGGAGACACAGAACCGAGGTGACAGCAGATGGGAAAACCCGGCCTGGCATAAAAAGAGAGTAGATACACTTTCTTGAACTAATTCTAGAAAATGTACCAAAATCCTAAGAAATCCCCTGGAAAAAAATTAGTCCATGATGAAATAGGAGCACTCTTAACAGAATTATTTGTCCACAGGCAGAGTTGTGGTTTTGCCATTAGACGACACTCTAGCAACTCTACTGTTAATGTTAGGCTTTGGGCTGAGGGGAGACATTAGGATTGGTCAGTGAAGTGCTTCATTTGCAAGCCTGAAGACTTGAGCTTGATCTCCAAAACGCAGATCCTCCTTCAACCAGGTGGAAGATGAGAACTTACTCCCCTAAGTTTCCCTCTGACTCCCACACTTGTGCTGCGGCACACAGACTCCAGATCATGCCCCCACACAAGAAGAAATGACAATTGAAAGTGGGAGAAGGTAACGATCCCACCAATTGGACAGGCTCCAGACAAGCATGACCCAGTGAAGGAAGAAACAAGGTAGTGTAAGTAATATAGCAGGCATATCACATGCACAATACCCCACCCACACACATGCACCTGCACATACACTGCACACACACACAGATAAAGACATTAGTCCATGTCAACAGTATGCTGGGACACTGCTCCTTCTGGGGACAGATCTCTCTGCATTAATGCCATGTTGAGGAAATCCCTGACTCCCAGGGCTAGTCTTTGCTACTGCTTCAGCTTGTACTGCTTTGACCTAAGCCGCAGTGCAATGAAAGGTTTGCACCGGGTAGAGCCTGTGCATCTTTGTCTGTAGTCCTTGTCTACAGTAGTGACTTTTGTCTGAGGCTGCCTCTCCAAGCGAGGAAATCAGCAGGTCTTTGACCCCCTCGGATCAACTGTTCCATGGTGCATCTCATCTGTTAAGAGGGCAAACTCCAACCACTGGTTGAAAAATCTCCCTAATGAAGGATTGCAGACTCTGGACCACAGAGAAGACAGTGTAACAAATGCCTTGCCAGAAAGCCCTAGAGAGAGGCTTCTGAGGGCTGCCTTCCTCTGTGCTACAGGCCCTGTCTTTAAAACTTTACAATAAGTGCCTTTCCTTTTCAAAGCATCAGAAAATGCACCAAGGTCGCTTTAATTTTAGGAAGCTTGATTTGTCTCATGCAGAATGAGGTCTAAAGGGGAAGTCCTGATGTTCAAAGGATGCATCAAAGACCTGAAACCTCTATCGCCCTGCTCCTTCTGTCTAGTATGAGACCAAACCATCTTCATCACAAGATGGCCATAGAAATTTCTACATTTGTCAAAACCCTCAAGAGAAGAAAGATGAAGGGCAAAAGCCTTCTTCCTAGAGGCACTTCATTTCTCAACATTTTATTTAAACATGTAGTAAAATCAAAGTTGTTTGGAAGGACACAGTCATAGTTCTGACTCTGCCTACTTTCCAATACTTGCTTTATAAAATATCAACCGCTGTGTATCCCTCTTGCTATCTAGCTCTCAATCCTTTCTTTGGTTTGTTGAGACAGGGTTTCTCTGTGTAGCCTTGGCTGTTCTGTACTCACTTTGTAGACCAGGCTGGCCTCAAACTTGCAGAGATCCACTTGCCTCAACCTACTGAGTGCTAGAATTAAAGGAGTACACCACCACACATGGCTGTCAATCCATTTTATTTACTTCAGAGACATTTCAAAATAAACTGAAGGCCTGCCAATATTCCAACACTCTCCTGAATTTTATCCTATCCAGATTTTTTACATCTCATTGGCCAGAAATGTATCCAATAGTCAGAGGCTGAGAGATTCTATGTTTTAAGTTGTCTTGGCATTCTGAATAATTAAGATCTGTGGAAGAAAAAGAGAAATGGCAACACACTATCCTAACATTCTGTCAACATGACATTGAATCTGCTACCAGCAGGATCTACACACAAGGAACAACTATATACAAATCTAGGTCTTACTGCTACTTTTATTGCCAAAGTCCTGAAAATGTGCCCAGAGCTTCCTCTCTGACACTCTCAGTAGCTGACTAAAATAAGGGTAGACAGATAAGGAGTCATCCATTCCTCCCTTTGCCAACTTCTCGAACACTTCTCAATATTACTGTCTCAAGAACACCATCGTAAGATGAGATGAGAACCACAGGTGTAAATACGTGCCTAGCAAAGCACTGTGCTATGAGTATTCAGAAACCAGGTACCCCAAAGATACGTAGACACCAATCAATTCCAAGTGTAGGTTCTGGGTCAGAGTTAGAGATAGGTTCTGGTGCCCCTGGTTTTGCTCCCAACCAGCATTCAAAGGCTTCTTTCTAAGTCTTCTCTCTGTCTGAGATAACCTATAGAACTAACAAATAGCTCTCCTTAAGCATATCTTCAGAGTGCCTATAATTGCATGAAAAATGACATAATCCCCACCTTGAAGAATCTGACACAACTGTGTGGTCGAACATACTGCTGACTATGACCCTGCTGCTTATCCAAAAGGCAGCATCTGGGTACCTTGCAGTAGAAACTTACAGCCTAATGGAGAACTGAAACAAAGTTCAATAGTGTAGCTGTGTGGGACCCCTACAGAGAAAGAAGAGACAGCTCTCTGTACCAACAACTGCCCCTTGGCAGCCAATGACTACAGTAAAAACCTACACATGATTATAGTGATTATCCTGAGAGATCAAAATATGCAAATTATGTCCATTTAATTCTGGTTAAGAAAGCACAAGGCACTAGTAACTCATTCTAGAACTATGTCTATATAAATGGCTTAATATCATTTTAAATGCTATTACATTTAAGTTTCCTAACTGTTCAGTTCTATGTCCCTCTCAATGCCATCTCAGAGGCACAGGCTAAAATGCATTCTTCTGTGTATGTGCCATACCCAGAATCATGCATGTATCGCAAGTTAGTTTGGAAGCCGAAAGGGCCACCTCCCTGCAAAGCACCAAGTCTATTATAGGCACAAAAGAAATATGAGAATATGGCACGTAGACAAACTGAAGTTCAAGCTAGAAATGACCTTTCTTTCACACTAGCCATGTTTGCAGAGCATCTGATGTGCCACAGATGCCTTTCTCAAATAATAGGATGGACCAAAGGTAGATAGCATTCAGGGGAGAGCGGGGTTTGTTGTTATAAATAAAACAAAGTACAGGGCCGGGGAAGGGCATTTATAAGGGTGTAGAAAAATACACATGATCTTTAGGGTAAGGAATTTTGACATTACAGACTATGAAATACCACTAAAAGGGCCATGAGCTCAGAGGTTTATCTTTGGAAGAATGTGTTGGAAGTGATGTATAGGTTGTATTGGTGCAGGATTAAGCTGGAGACACCTAGGTTTAGAAAAAGGCTATTGAAATAGTTTTATTGGAAATTAATGAAAGGGTCTATGCTCTGTGGATGCTCAAAACAGCTTGCTGTGATCTGAATCCTTTACGCCCTCAAAGGCCAAGTGCTAAAGGCTTCAGTGCCATAGAACAGTGTCATGAAGAGGAGGAGGAGGCAGAAACTTGTGAACAGGAAGTCTGTTCAGATAGATGGTTACAGCTGCATCCTTGAAGGATATATTAGGATTTTCTTCTCACTCTTCTAGCTATGGACCATCTTTGCTCTGCCTCATCAGAGATACAAAATAAGGACCCATATGGGCATGACCAAATATGCTGAAACTGTAAGCCCAAATAAATCTTACCTCTTTTTAACTTAATTTTCTCTGGTATTGTCACTGAACAGAAAACCACTAAGTGTTAGCCATAATGGAGTAACCCTGAAAACACTATTCTTCAAAAGGACAACATATAAACAGTGCGGTATAGGAACACTCTGCTTAAAAGGTATGATGAAATGAACTAGCAGTACATGCAAGACTGATAAATCTCAAAGTTAAGCTGAGCGAAAAAAAGCCAGAAACAACCGTCTCCCCTCCCCATCCTGCTGCAGTCAGTCACTGGCTCCTGTGCTTTAGGCCTCCCTCCCAGCATCCTTGGTTGTATCCTGTGGTTTCCCAATGAGGGCCTCTTCTACAACTTTAATATGGACCTTCCATCCCTTAATTCCAGTTGTCTCTATCCTACCAAACTTGACATCTTCTGCTGGGCCTTATCCTGAAAGGAGCCCTGTAGATTGTTTTGTGAGCTCCTAGGGGTCTGACAGCTCTGGGCCGTCTTACTCTTGCCTGTTCTGTCTTTGAGTTGTCTAGCTTTGCTTTCCTGAGCAAGAAAAGGCTGCTTGAAGGCTTTCTCTGGTCCCTCAGCTACCTTACTGCTTATCCCAGTATAGATGCTGACAATATTCATGTATTAAATTTGGTGAAGCTTTCTCCAATTACTTGAATGCTAGATTTAGCAGTTCATGATTTGGCTACCAACCGGCTTCAATTACCTTCTTGTTTTTAGTGCACACTGTCACCACCACTAGCTTGTAGTTTTCATGTTTAATGAGCAACACTGAGGGCAAGTAGTGTAGGAAGATCACAGATATAGAAACTACAGGATAAACACAATAAACAAATTTGCTGATTCTCTGAGCATGGCAGCAATGGAAAACAGTAGTTCCCTAGAAACTTGTGTGTACATTTCTTTAACCTAGTAGGCAATTGTGGCAAAATTTCATAAGTGGGAACTTTCATGCATACTTGGGTATTTGAGTTTCTTTTTAAATTATTCCTTTTTTTGAGATTATAAGTACATTATTTTCCCTATTTTGTTTCCTCCCTCCAAACTTCACATATAGTCTTTGCTCTCTTTCAAATTCATGGCTTCTTAAAATTGAGAACCCAGCCTTTGAAAAACTGCTCCCATGAATACTCAGCCAATTCCTGTTCTACCCTTATCTTTCCTTTGTGTTACCTGTCCAGACCTTTTAGAGCAGTGGTTCCCAACCTTTGTAAGACTGTGATACGTTAATACAGTCCTTCATGTTGTGGTAACCCCAACAATAAAAATATTTTATTGCTATTGATAACTGTAATTTTGCTGTTATGAATCACAATATACATTATCTGGTAGTAGGTATCTGATATGGAACCCTCAATAGATCTTGCTCCACCAGCTGAGAACTACTGCTTTAAAGAGTATGAAAATACCATTCCCAATCCAAGTGACAGCCACCATGCACATGTTACATAAAGCTCAAGAACTATGAATAAGACAAACTTCTGAGCTGTTTTAGCTCACTGTATTTTAAATTCCTCAATTAACTTTACCAAACAGAGGAACATAAACTAGATTATATACTGTCTGTCCTTTTAAGTAAATGATAATTGTACATAAATGATGATCATAGAAGTAATTTTCCATTCAGCTACATTCATGACCCCCCAAAAGATACCTAAAGGGCACTGAAGGAAGATCAGCATTTGACAAAATGCTGGTGAGTCTGCATTCTGAGAAGAAAAGAGGCATATTTGGGTGTCTAGCAGCGTACGTGTTGTTCCTAGAGCACAATGTCCCAAACACTTCAGCTCTTTCCAGATGCATTGTCCCAGCCAGTAGAAAAGCTCAAAGTGAAAATTTCTCAACACTGAAGGGAAACAAAGGCTGACTCATCCACACTGCCAAGAGTGAATGACAGATGTAGAGAGAGGCACCAGGCAATGCAACAAGCAGTGTTTCCACAGGCTGATGACATGACAAAGCTGACGACCCCAGAGAGGAGACATAGGGATCTAGATTGCCATACTTATGAGTAACCTTGGGATCTCTGAGCCTCAGTGCCATGAAGCCTTTAGAGATGTCATATGAAAGGGCTGGGATTGGTGCTCAGCACAGGTCTCCACGCCTCTCACAAGTCCTTTGCCTCTGCACAGAATCCTCCTCTAGCTCACTCTTCCTAGTTGTTTGCTGTTGTTTTTTTTCTAGACAGGATTTCTCTGTGTAGCCTTGGCTGTTCTGGAACTCACAGAGATCCGCCTGCCTCTGCCTCCCTGAGTGCCAGGATTAAAGGCGTGTGCGGACAGAACCACTACCCAGCTTTCTCTTCACTTCCTGGTCAAATTCCAGTCTCTTCTCTTCAGTGAAGTCCCAGGCCTGTCCTGACCAGGTCATATTTGCATTGTCACCCCTTCTGGAAGCACAGACACTGTCATAACATGGATCCCAGATATAGCTTTTAATCTTTGTGGGCAAGGAGTGGTCCTCTGTGAAATCATTCTTCTGTGCTGTAAGCTACAAGAGGAAAATGACTACAAGAAGACGGCACTCTATCCTGTGACAGACTGGAGCCTAAAAAACTGGTATGTAGGACTCACGGCATGCTGAATGAACAGATCACTAAAATGTCCTCGATTTTGCTCAATCGAGACACCAAAATCCTCTGCTTCTGATTGTTCTACCTCTCCTGATCACTCCACACCAACCAACAATCATCCTCAGCCTCTAGTCACCTACATAGCTCAAATATACAGCTCCTAGAGTGTCTCTACAGAGGGCACCCTGCTCGCTCGTGAGCTAGTCACCTGAACTTGCTGCATGGAAATGATGGTAACCTAATCACTCATGATTCTGCTGTTGTTGGTCATTGTGTTATACCTCATTGGTACATCAGGAGATTACAAGGCCCTTAAATTTTATGCAGATATGTGTTTTCTTATTCCCAGAAGGCATAGTTGACCAAGGCTAGGAATGCAACAATAATACAACCCTGATTTGCTTTATATGAGTTTAGTCTTGAAAAGTTCTGTGACTTTCTTGCGTATGTTTCTTTACGTGCAAGATGAGGATAATTATAGCTGCTCCAAAACTTCACAGATTTTAAGAGTAAGGAAGATAATGTATATGAAGTATAAAACACAATGTTGATCACATTAAAAAGAAGAAGAAATACTAATGACGGTGGTGGGGGTGGTGGCAGCCGCCCAGCGCATGAGAGAGCCTGATGCACAGAGCTGTCACCAGCTCTCACCGGGCCTTGCACGCTTGCAGGCATTAGCACCCTGGCCCTCTGTTGTCTGAGGACATGAGTTACTCCACAGGGCAGAGCCCCTTCTGTTAAAGAGCCTTCTGGAATGGCGCATACCCCACTCTTTCTATTCAGATGGCATTTTAGGAAGAGATACCTGAAAGGGTAACCCTGAATGCTAATCAGACATGGAAAGAGCAACAACCAGTCAATAATTATTAATAGTGATTGCTATCAAAGTCTATTGCCATATTCTCAGTACAGCCCTGACAAAGTAGTTATTATTCTTACTTACAGATGAAGAACAAAACCAAAACACCTTGCTCAAGATCACAGGAGTAGGGAAACCAGAATCAGAACAGTTGTCCACACACCTTTCTCAGGTCACACAGCCATTCGGTGTGTATTGTAACAATCAAGGAGCTGACTTCACTTGTACGGCAACACATTCCAGCCCACAGACTCAATCACTGACCTGCCCAGAGTCCGTCCCTTCCAAGAAAGGTCCCATAAGCAAAATGGTGAACCCACTGATATTTGCAAGCATAGGCTATGAGCAAAGTACATGACAGGCTAGCAGGAAATCTTTCCTAATTCTCATTGTATATACATTTTTGCTAATCACCAGTTTCCCCTTATACAGGTGGCTAATGTCTTTCTAAAGCTGGAATGTAAGTAGATTTCTAAATAACAATGCTTTTTTTCCTACCAGGTACTTTTCCTCTTTATGCACCTGAAAGCATTCCGTAAGCAGACAGGTATTATTTCCACACTCTTCTCAGATCTGTGAATGCTGTAGTTTCAGATATCTGCAGAGCTGAGGGCGCAGCCAGCCAAGCCACCTACTGTTAACTCTGTCTGCTTAAGGAAGCACTGCTTTGGACAAGCTGCAGTGTGGAGCAGGACACAGATGAGGATAAAGATTATTCAAATTGGAACTCGACCTGAGTTTTACAGTATCAGAGACTACCATCATTTCTCCTGTGTGTGTTTATCATGAAATATGAGGACAGGTGATATGATGTTTGAAGATTTCAGCCAACTGTCACTATCATTGCCAACTATCCCACCCAAGAGTGACCTAACCTTTACAAAATCTTCCTATTTTCATTGTTAGTATCACTAGTAATTCTGCTGCATTACCCTTCCTGCTTAAAAATAATTAAAACAATCTAGGAAGGCAGATAATGTTTAATGGAAAAGGGCAGCAATGGGCTAATGGTTGCTTAGCAACCACTAGACATTGTTTGCTGCTTCACTCCACAGAAGCCACAATGGTGGCTGTAATTCTTCTGCAGCCCCCTGGACAGTGTACAGTGCAAGACAATTCCCTTTGGACCCAAATAATTCCACTCTTTTTCTTGTAGATGTTTCCTTTTTCAATCCCCAAAGGAGAAAACTCACTGCTTAATTCCTGATTTTTTTTTTTTTTTTAGATACAGGGTTTCTCTGTGTAGCCTTGGCTGTCCTGAACTTACTCTGTAAGACCCTGCTGTCCGCATACTCACAGAGATCTGCCTGCTTCTGCCTCCCAGAATGCTGGGATTAAAGGCCACCACAAAGTCCCACAATTCCTGAATATTCTAACATTTACATCTTTCCAGAACTCTGGCTGAACTTTTCCATATCTGTCTTTGGGTGACACTACTTAAGGGTTTGTATTCTTCTTCATTCTCTTTTGGTTTCCCTTTCCTGTTGACCAATTCTGAGTAAACATTTTTGGAGGTCAAGCAAGGTACTTGATATGGTTGTTTGCCTTAACTTCCTTCCTGCTTCTACGAAGGTCTTGAATACTCAGTTCCTTATAAAAGGAAAATCTCTGACAGTTGGATTTTCTCACAACTAGAGAATCAAGAAAGGAATGGAGAGAAAAATACATTAAGAATTGTCAGGACTGTAAACACAGACAATAAGAAATAAAACACATTTCTTATAATATTTACGTTAGTTTTTCCTGATGATCACAATAAGAAGCTTCAAAATGCCTGAACTACATTTTCTTTTGCTGTCCTTAAGTCCCAATGTGACTGGAAGTAGGTCTTACAAGTAGAATATAATCACAAACATGACTGTCCATGATGGCTTCACGAACAGCAACAAGTACATAGTAGCTAAATTTTCAGCTACAGTCTGGCTCAACAACACAGAAAAGGAGTGCTTTCCACAGATGTGGGAAACTCAGAAGGCATGTGTGGGCTAACACTGTGTACAAAGTAGTATTTATGTTCAAATGCACATCTCTTTACAGAGAAATTCTAGAGCCTTTAGCAGCTTGAAAATCAGCAACATAGGAGATAACAGTATCATGAATGATCTCTGCTTTCAGAAAGATATACTAAGGACAATTTAGTGTAGCGAGAGCCCAAGAAGGGTAAAATTAAAGAATCTGTTTGTTCCTGGGTTCATTAAATCTGCCAGTAGATATTTAGCAAACACTTGCCAATGAGACACTGGGAAAGGTCCTGTGGTGCTGGATAAAAAGTAAAAGGCCTGTTAGGACACAGATCACAGACTTGGACCAGGACTTGCACTGACTGAGCACAGATTGCATGCTGTATTTATGTACATTTGTAAAATCTGCAGAAGCCACATTACTTAATTTATACAATCTCAAAGATATTAAAGCTCAAAGTGTCTATAAACCAAGAGCTGACTCCAAACGCAGTCCTTCTCTTAGTCCATCATAGGGACTTTTAGCATTGTGGAATTCTTTGTGGCAGAATCTGAGGTGTGGTTAAGATAGTACCAAAAAGGCAGATTCTGCCTGGAATGTGAGAGAGTCATGAGGGCCTTACTATCTTGAAGTTCCAGGAAGAAAGAAAATGCTCTGGTCATGTCTTATAAGAAAAGGAGACTGCACTGTTAACTGAGTGCTTATGCACACCTGGTTTTAGGCTAACTCTCCATGCTAATCCAAACTACTCTATAGTGTCAGCCCAGCGATTTCACAAAGGCCAGAGTGTCTGTAGCTCATGAATGCCCAGAGCCTGAAGTCAAACTCATTTTATTCCAAAGCCTGAGCTTTTCTATTACTGTGTTTTTGTTCACACCATGTATTTTTTATTTTTTATTACAATTTATTCACTTTGTATCTTGTAGCCCCCTCCCTCATCTCCTCCCAGTCCCAGCCTCCCTTCCCTTCCCCCCCCTTCTGTCCCTCCCCTAGGCCACTGATAGGGGAGGACCTCAGCCCCTACTGTCAGACCCTAGCCTATCAGGTATCATCAGGACTGCCTGGATCCTCTTCCTCTGTGGGCTGGCAAGGCCACCCAGCCAGGTGGAAGTGAACAAAGAGCAGGCAAACAAGTTCATGTCAGAGACAACCCCTGCTCTCCTTACTAGGGAACCCACATGGAGACTGAGCTGCCTATGGGCTACATCTGAGCAGGGTATCTAGCTCTTCTCCATGCATGGTCCTTGGTTGATTCATCAGTCTCTGTAGAACCCCTGAGCCCAGATTTTTTGGCTCTGTTGGTCTCCTTGTGGCGCGCCTGTCCTCTCTAGGTCTTTCAAGCTCCCTCTGCCCAAAGTTTGGCTGTGAGTCTCAGCATCAGCTTCAATCCTCTGCTGGGTAGAATCTTTTAGAGACCCTCTGTGGTAGGCTCCTGTCCTGTTCGCTGTCTTCTCCCACTTCTGATGTCTATCCCATTTGCCATTCTGAATGAAGATTAAGCCTCTTCCCTAGGGTCCTCCTTGTTGTTTAGCTTAGGCCATTTTAGGTAAAGACAGAGTCTCATGTATCCCAGGCAGCTTTGAACTCATTACACAGCAAAAAAAATAAACTTGATTTTCAAATCCTCTTGCCTCTATCTCATGAATTCTAGGGTTGTATCCACAGTCCACCATGCCTAGTTAATGTGGTGCCAAGGATCGAACCTGGGGCTTCATATATGCTAAGCAAGCACTCTGTCAATTGAGCTTCATCCCCAACTTCTTTGAGTGTCACTTTTACTCATGAAATCTACCTTTGGCTCATCTGGGAATTCTTTGAAAATAGCAAAACTATGTTTGCTATTGTTTCCTCTAGAAAATCTGTGGCATGGAGTAAAAACTAATCATGCTACCAAACATTTGAACATGATTTTGTCAAGAACCAGGAAGGATCTTGAATCTGATTCTACTTTTAAGTTAGCAAATTGGTTAGTCTGTTCTCAGGTGCTAATAAGACTCCTGAGTAAGAGAGAAGCAACAAAGATGTTTGTGACAGCAGTGGTGCTGATAGTGTTGACAGCTCTGATTGCTCAGTGTGGCTCTCACAGAGTGGGTGCCATGTGCAAACCGTGTGGCTTTTCATTAGAGGACAGCAACTTCTGAGTTCAGGAAATGAAAAGGTTGGCTGATCACTGGCCTAGGCTACTGTTGCCTATCCTTGTAGAGCTGGAACAAAAGGGTACGATGTGTAAGTTGTGAGCGTACAGATCTTCCCACAGGCATCCTGGCTGCTCTGAAGTACTTTCAGCCAGTAACTCATTTGGGTGCTGCTCCTTCCCAATCTTTTTCAGAGAAGAACGCAACGCAGAGAAAGAATACTGATGTGTAGACTACATGTCCTTACATGGCAGAGCTGGGATCTGAAGCTAGTTGCCCTGTGGTCAGTATTGCTTTAATGTTAGCAGTAACACGGTCCTCTTTTTGTCTCGAGGTCTCCAGTATAGTCTCATCCTTGATGTGCATCAGAACCCCAGCAGGTCTTGTTTCAATGCTACCTCATTTAGATCCTACCTTAGGTATTGCTTGTATTGCCAGCCAGGACTGCTTGGGCACCACTGTGGTCCTGGACTTTATCTGTCTTCCCTACTACAAAGCCTGTGATTGCTCTGTTAAGCATGGTTTCCATCACATATTTATTGAATAAGGATATGGGTGATCCTTCCAGAGTCTGTTATTTGACCCTAACCTAGTGGCACCCTTGGGTGGTTTGCCCTGCCTCAAGGCTGGAGAGGTAAACAAAAAAGGATTTTGCAGGTGGCAGAAAGAGCTAATCATCTAATGGATCCAAATAATTTACAAGGCTTCTAGTTGCAAGCCTTGTTGCTGCCACTTCTGGTAATGTATTAATTTTATAGAAATGCCTTCCAAAGTGCACAGATACATCTAAGGACTGTAAGCCATTCACCGCTGGGAACAGAACTTTTATGCATGTGGACATTGGATCTTCTTTTCCTGTTTTTGTTAGGAGCACTGCTGGCTGGAAGTAAGTGTAAAGAGAAGACTCCAACCAAATCTTTGATATAGATGGGGCCTTCCTTTGCTCTCTTTTCTTTACAATCTAAGTATTTTAATGAATGGAGCCAACAAGAGATTTCCTACTTGCACTACATGGTGCACTTCTTTCCAAGTGGTTTTTGGCAGTATGTGCAAGTTTGGCTGATTTGTCTTTATTTTCTATTTCAAATTCTCCATGCAGGGAAAAAAAAAAAAAGCTGTCCTCGTTAGGACACGCTGGTCACAAGGTTGTATACTCACATGTGTGCACCTGTCTGGAGGCCAGTGGACTTCAGGTGCTGCTCCTTGTGCCCCCTATGTTGTGTGTTTTGAAACAGGCCTGCAGTTTGTCAACTAGACTACTGTAAACCCCCCCCCCCCAAAAAAAGAGCCTAATATTCACATTTTTAACATGTGATTCTGTGACAGGAGGATGCTTATGACACCAAGGACCAGCTCTCAATGTCATCTAATTACCCACCACAGGCTCCTTCTCCAAACACTATAGACTTAATTAGGTGACACACGGAACACCAGAACAGGGCACAGGTCAAAGGCCTGGCCTAGGTTCTAATTCTGGCCCCTTCCTGCTAGTTACATTGTCTTAGAGCTCTTAATCCTCTTAACATGTCAACTTCCTCAGCTCCAGAACAAGGTGTTTCCTCAGAAGGATGGCACAAAGGCTCTGTATGCAGGGTTGCTAATCTGCTGCATCTACAACGTAGATTCTCCGAGCTAAAAATGACATGGCAATTAAGTGTTTGATTTGTGGGTCTGTCTGGATTGAGGTCTGAGGATGTGAGCACCATTATAAATGCCAAGGAAAATCTAGAGGACTAAGGGTATTTAGGATGAGACCCAGTTTCATGTACTTTGAGTCAAGTCACACTTTAGTTTCACACCCAGCAGGCTTCCGTGTGGCCTAGTACAGCATGTATCGCTATCCCTCAATCAATCCTAACTGCCAGGTAGACTGAGCATTATCTAAACCCTTGATTTCAAGTTCACCACTGCACAGTACTTTGTCTACATAGATCTCCCATGGCAGATGCTGACCCACTAACCAGGATGGCTTCTCCAAGTGCTTGCTGTACATGAGTGTTTCCCTCTCCAGAGTACACACCAGTCGGCTACCTCAGTGAGCACATTTCCCAATACTGCCCTGCTTGCTAAGTTCACCAGCCCCTATTCTAGAGAACTGTCCTTCACTGAAGGAGATCTAGATCTAGACCTTTCCCTAGGCAGACACTCTGACTTTAATGTGAAGTCATGTGTGTAAGATTCACATGGAGTCTGGCCCTGGGTACCAGAGTGCTCTGTTCAGCCACTTCTATCTTGTCAGCTCCACATTATTCTCTTTAGACTTTTCAAATACATACCTGTCTACATCACTTTCAGAAGAGACTTGAGATACCACTCTGAGGAAACCAGCCTAAGGGACCATGCACATCTTAAGGTTCCCCGCCAGCTGATGTAAATAGCCACCTCCCTGCTGTCCTCTTGCTGGAAAGTTCAGTGGCATCTGAGTGACACACCACCTTTAAAAAAACCTCTCAACCTCTCTTCTGCACCAACCTTTTCTGACCAACACGTCTCTAAAGCTGTCCACTTAATATTCCTAGTACATTCCTTAGGAGCCTTGATGTAGCAGGTCTAAATTATGACTGACATTCCTTTGACATAAACCTGCTGTCCTTCTTCCTTTCTTGTCACACATCAGGATCCTTAGAAAAACTTCATTACAACCAGGTATTAATCCTAATTCCCTACATCATCTACACAGCAGGGAGCTGGTTTAGGCCAATTCTGCAGCTTCATTGCCTCCCTGTTTATCTTCCTCTGTGCTAAGTCTCTTAAAAAAATATTTTATTTATTTATATTATTTATACACTATTCTGCCTGCATGTGTGCCTGCAGGCCAAAAGAGGGCATCAGATCTCATAGATATGAGATCTATAGTTATAGAGCCACCATGTAGTTGCTGGGACTTGAACTCAGGACCTTTGGAAGAACAGCCAGTCTTCTTAACTTCTGAGCCATCTTCCCAGCCCATGCTAAGTCTCTTGTTGCTCCTCAAGTGCTTTTTCTGCTCCTGCCTGCGACGCTCTTTCTTCAAATGTCCTCTTGGTGCACTCCCAACAGTCTGTCTTGACCCTCACCCTGCCTCTGCCTCACTCACTAAGCACACTGATGCCCTTCAGCACTTGCTCTACCCTTCCACCACACATTACACTGTCACAAGTGGCTACTTAACTCAGCTTTGACAACACATCCATGTGAAAGAGACTGTATAACAAAGAGCAGTCTGTGTTTCCTATCAGCAAAGCTTACCATCACCACAGCATGGTCATGTTTGACTGAGTCAATGCAGCAGATGCTGCTAGCTACTTATTAAAGTTGATTTCCTCTCCTTTCTAGAAACAGCAGTCTGTACTTCCCAGCTTCCCTTGCTATTATGTGTGATACAGTGATGAAGTTGTAGCCAAAAGAGAATGAGCAGGTTTGTAACTTACGGGTGATTACAATAGTAACACTCAGGTTTCCTAAGCACAGGTGGAAAGTTGCTGGTAGCCTGGATCTTTCAATGATAGCATGTAGCAGAGGCTCCTGGTTGCAGAATCAGCCTTTGTCCCTCAGGCAAACAAAAAACCAATTCCTATTGTTCTTGGGTTACTGTATTTCGATGACACAGTCTTGACAATGCCTAACACAGACAGGCACTGAGACAGCCTTTCTAATGTTGCGAACACACTGACTCATCAAGGAGAAACTCAGCTTAAAACAATGAAGAGATATGCAAAGCAGTACATTTATTCCTCAGTCCTATACCACCAGTACTGACCTTACAAGTGAACACGGGGAGCTGGGAGAGTAAGGGCATCAACAGACCCACATTCCATCAGCACTAGAACATCAGCCAGTAAGCTAGATAGCAACTACAGCCACTAGGGCAGCAAGGAACAAGGACATGTGACAGACAGCCAATAACTACAGTCTGTAGGCGTAGGTTACTTAACACATAGATTTTTTTTCCTCTATGTTCAGCAAGGCCACAGAGTCATTAAAAACTATGTAAATGATAAGCTGTCTAAGATTTAGTCTACAGTATTTTCTATTAGATTGCATTTACTCATCTTTGCATGCAGCAGAATCACTTCAGAACCAAGGGAGATATGTTCAAGAAATGTTTCTCAGATATTACTAGGGTAGGAATTCAAAAAAAAAAAAATTAAAGCTTCATTGTTTCACCACTCCCTGTGACATTCATAATTACTTCAGGATCATCCACTTTACAAATAAATATTTTTTCTGGGCAGTCATAATTGTATGCTATCCATCAAAATAATAAAACCTCGAGAGCTGAGACATTTAGCCTGAAGATGGAGTGATATATTAACTTCTTGATCAAATGCCAGAGCTTACAGATGAAAATGAAACAGACATCAATAATTACAGCTTATAGTGTAGTTGGTTTCTAAAGCTCCAGGTTCAATGAACAAGTAATAACTGGACAGACACACCCTTCAGAATTGAGAGGTGGGAAAGGATTATCTCATTCCACCGTCATACCTGTAACTGAGCAAGCCCTTTACAGCAATTTAACAAGAGGTAGCCCACAAACTCAGGAAGTGGCAGGTAGCAATTGCTCAAGTGGTACTAGACACAGGAAGTGAATAGACCTAGGGGGAAACCTGGCACAGCAGCATTTGGGAGTGGAAGCACTGCAGCCGAGACTCTCCACCCCCGTTGCTCCCTCTTCATTCCTGCATTTTATCACCCTAAGAAGCCTGATCTGAATGTTACAGACATATACAAAACACCCAATGCTAAAAAATGCTATCTCACTTGGAATACTGTATTGCTTTTTCTCCAGTTTAAAAATGGATTACTAATACCAATAAAATATAATTATGTCTCACATAATTCTTAACTTTACAAGCAGATCTAAAAACAATGTACTTTGTGGCATTCATAAACTGTTCCACCAGAGCCTGTAGCTGGGTTCCAGAGATCAGATTTACCAAGGCTAGCAGACAAGAAGTTCCTGAGAGGCCACTGATAAGGTTGAGGACACCTAGCAACAACCACCTGCAGAACACTCACTAGTGAGCAGAGGGAGAGGTGGCAAAGAGGCACCATATTCCATCCCAGCCCCAGAGCAAAGGGCAGTGGCTCCTAAGTTCCTCTATGGTCATCACAAACTGCACACTGGCTTGTTCTTAGCTGGGGTCAAGGATTTCTTCCAGTCAGTCTTCTGATTACAGCCACAATACCAACATGTATGTGAGGCCAATATGGAGAGGACATAAAACAATACAGACTAAAGAATGCAGCTCTGCGTATTTGTCAAATACTTAATCGCCAAGGTGGAAAACAGTTGCTTACTTTAGTATCTTATAAAGGTCAGGAATATACATGCGTAAAGCTCAGTGAACACTGCAGAAGAGGGAGCCAGGAAATGGGGAGGAGTGCTGTAGTATGCTGTCTTCTAGGCTTGTAGGCCACCACACATATGAAACCAGGAGGCTGCGCAAGATCATGCCAGTCAATATTCCAACACAGATGGGAAGGAATTCCTGAGACTCCACCCCTAGCTTAAGAGCTATTTGCAGTGATGGCTATTGGATGAGGATATTTCTTTGGAGTAGTGATCATTTATAGGTTACCAAAGGGAGGACTCACATCCCTTTGTATGTAGGCAGCACTAAGACTCAGTAGGCTGTTAACATCACCATCATTTTTAAGTACCTCAAGGTGAGGAGGACATGTTGGGGAATGTGAGGAGTAGATGGGGTATGTATGATCAAGATACACTGTATATACATATGAAACTGAAAAAGAACAAAAATATTCTTTAAACCACTAAAAATTTTTAAGTACACACATATATTAATAAAATGCCTCAATATGTCACTGAAACTTAAGAGCACACTGTGCTTGCTAGGATAAAGTTAAGTTAGAAAACTAAAGACATGTTCTTATTAATTCATAATAAAAGTACATCAAGTGGCCTGAGGAGATAGCTTAGTGCTACAAGTTAGAGGCCTAGAATTCAGATCCCCAGAATGCATGTAGAAGTTGGGCAGCCATGGCGGCCTTCTGAAATCCTAGTAGTTAGGAGGGAGAGACAGTCAAGCTGATCCAGCTGACCTGAACATAAACACATGTACAAACAAATTCATACCACACATACATACACAGAGTGTGTGGAAAAGCACATAAAATGTGCTTGCCGTCTGAGTCTTGTCAGTCTCCAGCTTTATGAAGCACTTTCAGGTCTGTTACCGGGTCAGATGGCCCTGGCGCCACAAACCCCAATCTACATTTACTTCTGGAAAAAGATTCTCATGTGAACATTTTATCCAAATATTGCTATTTATTTAATCAGTCAGAGCTAAGACTTTGGAAGAGCGTAAATTTTAAGCCAATGCATAAACAGTTGGCTTTAAGAAATATTAAACTGACATGCAAAGTGTTTTTATCCCTGCTACAGACTAAAGCTATAGGCACCTTATGCAACACAAAAAAAACTGAGTTGGTTCTGAATTTGATGACCATGTTTCAAAATGAGACCCAACACAACATCAAGTTATTGCCTTGTATAATATATTTAGTTATTAAGATATACATTTCCAAAAGCACAGCATTAATCTTTTCCTAACAAAGTGAACGTAGACATTCACATTTTAAGAATTTTAACTTCTTGGGCTGGGGACAACTCAGTGGGTAACAGCGACAGTACTTGCTACACAAGCAGGAGGACCTGAGCTTGAATCCCCAAAACCCATGTAAAAAGCCAGGCATGGCCATGTGCAAGCCTGAGCCCAGTGCTGGGGTACAGAGCCAAGAGCAAGGCTTGACAGACTCCAGCATCATTCCATGTTCAGTGAGAAAGCCCATCTTAAATGAGTGCTAGAGAAGAATGCCCAAGGCATGCAGCAGCACACAAAGCATGCACTCACTGCACACACACACAAGGACTCAAAGTTCTCATCAGTTGTTAACAGCCTAAGTTACTAAAGTTCTTCAAAGACAGCTTAGACAAAAAGTGTGTACACAGTATCAGACTTACGGTGTGAGGTTTACAAATGTCACCTAACGTTCAAAAGGCATTTTGCTTCTGTCTGAGGCCTGCCCCTCTTCCATCTGCCTATCCCCAAAGTAAGTGTTTACAACACCATGCTTGAGATTTATGATCAGCGGCAGAAGTCAGAATTTAACTGCTGATTTACAGTCTTGGCTGAGTTATTTAACTGTCATCAGAACTAATTATAGCAAGCTTGAGAATACATATTTAAACTCTCCTTTTGGTGAAAGAAATAAAATGTTCTGCTGAAATCAGAAACACCCCGAGGGCTCCTAAACAAGAATGCACTACCAACCTTACTTTCAAAACCAACACAGTAAAGCTCAAAATTACTGTTCTTCAGTAAGCTGTGCTGGCCTCAAGTACTCGGGCAGTGAATCATGTTACTGATGCTATACCAACGGTCTCAAACATATTAATCTCACTCAAGAGTAACTGAAAATCACGTCACTAATCAAATTCCAATGTTCTGGAAGAAGCAAATGCACAAGTCAAAGCTTCAGGGACCAAAGTTATCACTGATTCACAAAGAACCTTTATTTCACTGTGGTCAGAATAGGAAGGACAATGACTATACCCTGTGGGCATAATTAATTAATTGTGACCCTAATTAACTAAATAGTTAAGAGCCCAGGAATAATGCTACCATGTTATTGTTCTAATGAATAAGGTATCCAAACTGTCATCCCAAATAAAACTATACCAAGTAAGGCCGCAGCAGATAGATGCAAAAACATCGCACTCCCTCACGCAATCCTTCCTCCTTACTTAATGGCCACAACAGTATACTTCAAAACTTTCCATGTCCACAAGAGCAGGCAGTTGGGAGATGTGACTTCTCTGTCTGACCACCCTCCCAAATGGCTGTTCTCTACTCAGTTAAAATGGTCCCATTGACATAAAAGCTCAGAATGGACCCTGGCATGGAAAATGTGCTGTCAGAAGTCACTAGACCCACAAAAGTGAATGTTAAGGAAATAGAAAATCAAGGCAGAGGCATGTTCCAGCGCCTTACATACAAAAATATCCATACTAGGAACTTTCTCAAAGATAATACATCTTGTTTTAGATAAAACCAGGGAAATGTGTAGTGGGTGGAAAAAATATTCCTATACTGTTACACAAACATATACGTTAAACAGTATGATTAGAATACTGTGCATAAAGTAGGTTCTATAAGTAAACAGTACTCAGGAACATCTCCGAAGGGGTACCTATTCATGAAGACAAGTCAGTGGATAGTCAATATCCTAGATCTTGCTGTTTGTACACCAGTGTTTCTAAACTAAATGAAGGTAAGATTTGATAGTTGGACTCTTAAAGGGCAACAAATTACTCACTTGTCCTTCATATAAAGAAAATTTACATATCACCATATTAGTAAAATTTTTACTATTTTAAGTCTAAAAAAATTCAATTATAATCATGACTCATTTTCACAGTATCCACATATGGTCTTGCTAGTTATCAAATGACTTTTTAAAGCCTCTTCCCATTAGGATTGTAAAACACATACCAAAGGACAATGATTTCACCTGAATCAGTTCTCTCTTTAGTCTCATTAATTAATTCCATTTTTAAGGAGTAGCAGGGAGAAGGGATTAAAACAAATGAGCTCTTAGACAATCCAAAGTTATGTTATCTTAAGTTACAATGATGTCTAGCACAATCAGACCATTTCCTTTTCAAAGAACAATCAATTCAAAGAATGACACGGTTGACAGATATTTAGAAAGGCATTTTCTAGGCAAAGCTGAATTTAAATCATTCTCCAGATACTATATTATGTCTACTTTTTACTATAATTATTTCTACTGACATTAATCAATTGCTTTTAACTATGTAACTATCAAATATTAATTCTTCCTCCAAAATAACCAATACTTATTTTTACAGAATTAAATAGTTAAAAGTCAGTAACAATTGAGAATTTTTCTATTTATGACTAATCAATTATAAACAAAAGCCATTTGTAAAAACACAATTCTAGAAAAAGTGTAGTCATGCTAGGAACAGATAAGGAAGTCCAAGGACCTCACAGGCTATGCTAGACCAAACACATCAAACACAAAATTGATTTTAAACTGTATGCTTACACAAACAAATAAAATCCTACCCTTTTTTCTTGTACATATGCTTAAAAATTCTCACACAAATATAAAATATAAAAATGTTCATTTCCTTCACAAACTTCTTAGAAAAAAAAGACTGAAAAGAGTTTATAATCAGCTCCCAAGATTTACGCTTATCTTTTTCTACCTTTATCAATTTCCTGACACATTTAACCTGAGTAGGAAAATCTTTTCATCAAATGAAGCATGACAGTCTATAAATGAATGTCTTGAAGAACTCTGCAAGATTACATATATCCCATGTTGCTTTTGGTTTCCCATCTCTTCTTTGCTTCAAACCTAAAATAAAGAGCATAAAAGTCTCAATTTATTTCTAAAATAAAATAATTTACTAAAATAACATGTTTAATAAGTGACCAAAGTGCTGGAACTTCCACAAACACCACAGGCTGAGGAAATGCCTCCACGTTTATAACCTTAGAACCATTTCACCAAGACCTAAAACATTAGATTAAGTGGCCTACGAACTGGATTCAATGGATGAACAGACTTTCTATTAATTCTTACCAAGTCAATAGAATCGTGACATTTTTTTCCAGTTTTTAAAAATTATTGTTATTTTATGTGTCTGGTTATCTTGCCTGCAGGCAGGTACATCTGTTTACAATATGCATGCCTAGGCCCCACGGAAACCAGAAGAGGGCATTGAATCCTCTGAAACTGCACAGTTGTGAGCCACCATGTGTGTGCTTGGAACTGAACCTGGTCTTCTTAGTGCTGAGCCATCTCTCCCATCCCAGGACCCAGGACAGAGGCCTCAAGCAAACTCACCCCCATGCCAGCTTCTTCTTCTTTCGAGCAGCCTGTGAGTTTTCAGCCTCCTTTTTGGCTTTAACAAACTTGTGGCAAGCAATTGCTTTGGCAACTTTTACACCAAGCTAAGAATTATGGAAGAAAAAAGAAAAAAATATGTGAAAAGAAATATTCTAGCTGGCACAAGAATCATAATAGTATAAAAAATTGGGAGCAAGCACATGGTTCAGAGCCACGTCTAAAACTAAGAAACCCTACCTTCAGGCCTTTGAACCAAGCATAACAGATATACAGATACGGCTGTATTTCCCTCCACTACTCACAGATCCTGCACCCTACTTGCACAGTCTCCTAGACGGAAACCCTTCCCAAACTCAGACCTTTTGAAGGTCCACAAAGGTAGTAAGGGGGCCTTTCAAGCCATCTCGGCAATTCTGTAGGCTGAACAGGAATTTGCCCTGATAAGGCTGCAAACAGACTGACAGAGACATCAACTTTCTTTGCTCTGGGCTAGAATTACAGCAACTCAGTATGGCCACACCAGTTATCTCGTGCTCATCAGAAGCTCTGATTGGTAGTCACAGACAGGATTAATGAAACATGGGGAAGCTAATTACTACTTCATAAATGCACTCTGCATGATGGGCAACAGCTTTTAAGTCTCTGAGAGAGAAAAGAATGTAAGAGGAGTTAGAAAGTAAAGAAGCTAGACTCCAGGACCCAGCTGTTCCCTGTTCATGCTTCCCTGTTAACTGCTGGCCTATAGGATTCATTTCACATGAACCCCAACCCAAATGTCTTCTCTAGCTCAGCCTGGAAGCCCTTGTTTCTGCATTTCTCTAGCATTTGCCAGGTTGCAAAACTTTTCCTATCAAGTATCCGTAGTGCAGCAACACTGGTCCATGAGTTTAATGTAAACTGTCTCAGACCCATGAAAAACTGGGGTGAAGCCAGCTTGTACGGTGGGACACATCTGGAGTCCCAGCAAAAGGATGCTACCCCATGAAGCGAAGCTGTCCTGCAGGATGAGCACAGACCCTTAAGGGCTGCCTAGCCATACTCCGTCTCAAAACAAAGAAAGCTCTAAGTCAACAGAAGCTTTCAATCTTTCTGATGTTTCTTGGCTTTTCTATTCTTTCATTCAATTAAACATTCAATTAGAAGACAGGCAGACTCATGGAAGAGAGGAAACAGGCAGCCACTCAAATTAGCCCCGCATAATCTGAGTTTTAGAGCTTGGCATGGCAGGGACTGAAGGGCTATGTACAGGAATTCAGTTTAGGAAGGTCTGTAAAGCACCTCTCAGCTGAGCTTGACCAACACCTCCTCTACAGCAAGACAACTGAGAAAAAATAGACCTGGTTTTTCAGTTCAGGAATTCATGTGAGTTCATGCACTCACACACGCACACATCAGTGGAAGAAAGGTAACAACCAAAGCAAGGTACTGACACGGTTAAGAGCAGTAAAACCACGTAAAGAACCAAAAAGGATCTGAAAATTCACTTGAGAAAGCAGAGCAACCTCAGGATCTTCTCAAAATACAAACCAATGCTAGCAGCACAAATGCGTAGGAACATCTGCAGATGCTTGCTTCTGCCAGCCAGCACCAATACAGGGAATCATTTCATACAATGGGTGAGAGAGAACTATGGCTGGCTTTGTTCTGTTAACTCTCTTTTTCATTTATCACAGAAAAGTTCACCTAAGTTAATCCCCCACCATCCCTAAAATGCTAAGAACTAGGTGGGAGATGGCTCCACAGCTAAAGCCCTTGCCATACAAGTGTGAGGACTTGAGTTTGAATCCCTGGACCCCACATAAAGATGGACATGGTAGCAAATGTATCTGTAGCTCCAGTGTTCCTATGGAGAATATGGGAGGCAGAGGCAGGACAATCCCTTGAAGCGGCAGGGCAGGGCAGGGCAGGGCAGGGCAGGGCAGGGCAGGGCAGGGCAGGGCAAGGGGCCATGATACAAGAAATCCTGCCTCAAACAAGACGGAAAGTGAGGACGACATTCAAGGTTCTCTCTTTTCACCTGATCCATAGAACACAGACACAGAGAGAGAGAGGGAAAAAAAATGCTTAAGTCTAATCAAGAGGCTGGGCACCACTACATCTAAGGAGAAAAGCAAACTCAGAGGAGTCTCTGTGGTACCTCTTTTCTCAAGATGGATTCCTGTTCACTGAAAACCTGTGTACTTGTCATACAGAACAACAACAAAAAGTTAGCACCTGCTGCTTAGGTTAGTGCATTATCAAATATCAACAGCCTAACTTTTTCTTGTTTCACTTAAGTCTCTGAGGACAAGCAGGACCCCATACATCTTGTGGTACCAGCATGAGGTAGAACTGAAGAGTCTCTTCCTCCTTCATAAAGTAACACAGATATTATTTCTGATCAGAGTTAATCACAGAACTCCAGTTAAATGCAAGGGGATTTGGAAGTATGGGAGTAAAGTGGACACCTGGGGAGTACTAAGTGAACCTAAGAAGTTGTCTGCTGTCTCAAAAAGCAGCTTGTGACTGTTTAAGATGCTCAGCGAGACGCCAACAACCTGGGGATGACTTAATCTCTTTCCTCTCCCACTCCCTGAGTACTCTACCCCTTTGCATTACAAACCAAGTAATATGCTCCAGTGGTGTAATCAGTTAGCAGTTGGTACTTAAACAACAAACCAAATAATGCATTGACATGATACAGTTTACCAACTCTCTCAGGTCAAAGTTCTATTTACCTCTCAGTCTCTCTGTATTATATGTAAATTCAGAAACTACCTCAGGGAAGAAGCG
The DNA here is from genome assembly GCA_028658305.1 of Pachyuromys duprasi. NCBI lineage: Eukaryota > Metazoa > Chordata > Mammalia > Rodentia > Muridae > Pachyuromys > Pachyuromys duprasi. Next base: position 69,462,669 of record CM053762.1, read on the forward strand.
TATGACTCAAACCAGATTTGCTGTATATACCATTATCACAAACTGTTGTTAGCAAGCCACAGTCCTTCATTATTAACTTACTGACGTTCCTAGGCTGGGTTCCCCAGATAGAAGACACACAAGCCACGGTGCTCCATCTGACCACAGCCAAATACAAATGCTTCCAGTGTTCCTGCAAAGCTAAAATCAAAGCCAAGCCCAGAATCACCAGCATTGTGGTAAAGTTAGTACAATCAGGGCACAGTAAAAACGTTTAAGAACTCCTTACAGAGCACAGTGGGCCCCATCAGTTTGTGAACTATGTGAATACACTAGCAGATTCCTAGGAGCACTTTTTGGTAATGGTCCTATAAGCATGTATGTCCTACCTACTTAAGGCTATGACCAGGTTAAAGGGGATGATCTTCATTCAACCAATAAACAGTAAAATAAGGCTGCTCTATGTACTGCATGTTTGCTTTTTGTTTTTGTTTGTACAGAAAAAAACTTTTGGTTGTAATGTTGGTGAAAATCCATAGTAGTTTTTCACCTTTGCATTCTTCTATGAATTTATTTCTTTCTCCACTTATTTCTGTGGAGAAAGAAATGGAACAAAAGATATATGGAAATACAAAAGGATAATAAGGCCTTCAATAAAGAGACCGTCAAAAAGAAACTTATTTTTTCGGTCAAGATGACAAACCTGAGTTTCAGAATATAAAAGAATATTGTGCTGTACTTCTCTATGACAAACAAATAAAATAGGTGGACAAGAATCAGTCTTTCACTTCCATAAAAGGGAAAAAAATGTATCTTTCTGGTCAAAAGCTTGGTCAATAGCTATTACATTAAGTAAAAATAAGTAAATAAACAGTTTGGGGTCATCAGATAACTATAGAAACACAATGTAAGACTTTTTAATTAATAAAAATACATACAGAATTTCTTGTATGTGTAGCCAAAGTATCAGCATTTTCCATATAGAACATCCAATATTTTGCTGCATTTTAATTAAGGTGTCTAAACATTATCACAAAGAACTGCAAATTGGTCAGAGCATGCGGTAAGGAAAATTAAGCTCTAAAGGCTTTTTATCACCATATTTCAGGAACCAAGGGTGTAAAATGTTCTAATTTGGGATATATTAAAAGCCATAAAAGGTCTTTCAAAAAGATTAATGGTACTTTGCTTGGATTTAAGATAAGGGCTTTAGCTGGTTGGAAAAGCAGGGCCCTGGCTGGACCCTTGAGGCATTCATCTTTACAGCCACTTGGAAGATTTGTAAAAGCGTCTGCACAACCTCAAGCAAATGCACCACGATGTTTTTTTAAAATTCCTTTCAATTTTACAGGTTCAGTGAGTGTAAATCATATTGGGTCATAAAATAGATATAATGGCACATTCTTGTAACAGTGCAGATTTTTAAAAAAACTTCAAAATAAAGTTAATACCGCTTGAAAATGTTGTCATAAAGTTTCCTGATAATCATTTGAAGCATCTGATTCTAACAGCTTAATCTAGCACAGCTATAAACTGCTTACCCATTTTATAGAATATTTCAGTCATCTCAAAATTGCTAGCATGTAACAGAGTCACGAAGTTTTCCTCTCTTTTGAACACTTTCAAGGCACTTATTTAAAAATACCAATTATCATACCTTAACTTTTTATAGAATAATAGGTCTCGATGAAAAATATTTATGCCATTCTCTTTTGTTCTTTAATTAAATGAAAACAGATGTTTTTCTGAAGTAAAGCAGAACCATTACTGGAGTACTTAAAGTGTTAAGGTCTTTAATTTTTATATCAGTTTGGTCGACAATTCCTGATTGTCTTTACTCAAGCTCAACATTAATGTCAAGCAAGTTACCTAGGAGACGAAAGAGATCAAAGAGACAAAAAACCCTCCAATGTCTGATTAATCAAGCCTGCAAACAGCTTATTTCTTTTAGCCTGCATGCAAGTATGAAAATGAGATTCTGGGAGCCGAACACTGTGCAGATTTGTTCATTCTTATCAGAACAAAGCCAGCGGCAGCTTATTTCATGGATCATTGGCACTGTCATCAGCGCGACACAGAACGGTGACAGCTCCTCATTTTAAAGCTTGAACAAAATTAGCAAAAAGTCGGCACAAATTAGCCTCTCATCTTTTTAGTAATATGACATTATTCATTTACTTTTTATCCAATTTTTAATTTTTTCTTTGTCAGCTATCCCTTTCTAGTGCTCTCGCATGCCATCATAAAATGCCTTCTGAAAAACAAGCAAAGAAACAGTCAAACTTAAAATAACAAAGTTCAGAGCAAAGAACAAGCATTTCCAATGGCCAGTTCTGCTGTGTTTTAAAATTCAGTTTCCAAACTTTGCAATAATTGATTTTTAAAAACAGTTCAGGATGCCAGTATATCTCAAGAACAGGGCTAACAGGTTTCATGCAAACCCCAGCTTAGTGTAGTATCTGCCACACGAAACTCTAGATGCCTGTGTTACACTGGTCTTCCTCTCTATGTTCACACCTGAGATGCCAGAGTCCTAACAAGAGCCCACATTACGCTCACCTCATAATTTAACCAGCTTTTCAATCAAGTTCTTTTCTTTGTGTTACTGCATCTTGCTTCACTGTCATCTTAAAGGGTGTATGCATACATAAGCTGACATGTTTGCCAGTTTGTCTATCACATTAGTGTCTAAATGTACAACCAGACATATACTTACTTTATACCTATAATTTCTTTCCAGTTTATTTCAAAGCATAAACAACAGACCTCAATTTAAAACACATTACGAAAATAGATATACTTACACATATGATATGATCCATATACTCAATTTTGACCTAATAGTAAAATAGTTTATATAACGCCTGTTTTAATAACTTCAAATTACATGTAGATTACAATATTCTAAACAGGGAACAAAAAAGATGTTATAATGTTGAAATTATTCCTGGATCTTGACATTTATATTCAAGCAACTTATTCCATTCATAAAAGGGAAAAAAGGCATTAAAAAAATTAACCATAAGCTATTAGATGCTTTAAACAGGCCAATAAGAAAGACAGTTTTTGAAAGAACTGTAGTACTGTTTTCAGCAATTTCTTTATCTCTGTTCTTCTAAGTAAGAAAGCCTATTAACAAGCTTTGAACTTAAAATCACATTTACAATAATGTGCCATCAACAGTTTTATAAGCTAATTAGAAAAAGATTAATTAATGACTGGCTGCTAATAAAATGGCAATCATGAAGAAAGAAACCAAGGGTGCTAAGCTTCAACTACCACCAATTAAGAGCTAATTACAAACAAATTATATATGTGTTTTGCTGTGGGCTTTAATTTACTAAAATGGTTTTAATTAAAAGAGAAAACATGCTGATTAATTGAACTGCAGAAAAAAAATCTACAGTATAAACTGTGCTTTGTCTGTCTCTTTAATTAGACTTGTAACATCTGAAATCTTTTTTAAGGTTAGTTAAAAGCACAGATAAACATAATTAAGACAGCGCATAAGGAATGCCCTTCTCGGTGAACAGCCAGTCAGACCCCAGAGGTTAAAGAAAGCATCCAGTCAATGAGATGTGAAAGAGCACACCTGAAAACACAGAGATGCCCTTCGCTAAATGCCAATCTTACTTTTCTGAGGGCCAGCACGCTCCGTCTTCGAAGCTGCAGGGTTTTTAGAAGAAATCTTTAAACTAGAGGTAAAGGAATTCGCCCAGTCCTTCCCTCACAGGGTCAGACAACACTTCCTCATGCACTGTGCTAAGCTCCTCTACATTTAACAACTGACTTGCTTGTTAGAGTTAAGGAGAATAAGGCTTTAAAAAAAATTAAAACTACCGTTTTAAAGCCCCCTAGACTATGTACAGACAACAAGAGGATAGCAAGGAAAAATGTCTGAATTAAAACACACTGAGAGATGACCGAAATTAATGTCAGTCCTAGACGATCCTCAGAAGACTCCTGCTGCCCCAAAGAGAGAGCTCGCACCTCCAGTAGGAGCTGGTAGAACTGCCTGGCAGCAGTAGCCCATTCCCTTACACGGCTTTTCCTCCCCCATGCTCCATCCTCTCTCCTCCTGCCAATCCCCAGTGGAATACACCAAAAAGAAGAGGATGCTAAACTGTACTCATAACTAGAAAGAGCTGCCAATCAAGCAAAGGTCAGGACTGGAAGGCAGAACAGGATTAAGAGACAAAATATATTTTGCTGGAGTTTGCAGACATCCACACAAAATGACTATCAGTAAAACCTACCACCTGCTTTTAGAGAAAACTCATAGTGGACAGCATTTGTCAAACATACCCCTGGATAACTGCAACAATAGCTCCCTTGCATAAATATAAAATATTGGTTGGAATAAAGACACATTTACTTGTGTGTGTGTGTGCAAAATCAATACTGTATTTTTACTGTTTCTTCAGATGCCAGTCTTCAGATGCCAGAAATCACAATATTTGTAACTACAGAAAGGATCAGTCTTTCTACAGAAAGGCTGGATGTTCCAGCAATAAATTTTTATATGGTTAACTGGAATACAGTGTTGAGCATTGTATCTGATCAAACAGTTTTAACTCAGAAACTTAGTTTCAAGATGCTTCTTCCTAAAAGAATATTCATGAAAACAGGAACAGGGCCATTTTGCCCTGACACTGGACAGGTAGACTGAGGTACATCAGAGGAGAATTTTTAGTTAAAGGAGTGGTGACTCAATTGAGAGTGGGCACATTGCTTTTCTACTAAGTGAGCTGGTTTTTATCTCCTCAAGCTAACAGAGGAGAGTCCTTTCTATACGATGTAAAACTCACCCCATCTGCTGCCCACTAAATTAAATCCAGGCTTTAGCACTGAATTTCAAAGTACTTGTTTCTACAGTTCTCTTTAGATTGGAGTGTGTGCCTTATGATGAAAAAAACGAGCTGAGGATAGAGGGTGAAAGATGGTATTTTTAAGGATCACAGTGAGTGAGCAGAATGCCCTGCCAAGTTAGAGGTCAGTTCAGCCAGACATGCCCCAAACAAAAATTTAAAGAAAGAAACTATTTTTTTTCCAAGATGGAACAGTTTCATTAGTATAACACAAACCCAAGGATATGTATCAGCTTCTCCTCAAAAACTGTGAAGTGTGGGGCGGGCACATGGGCAGGAGGGGCATTCTCAGAGCAGTCTGCACTGCACAGCTATCCCTGAAGTGACAGCCCAGCTTAGGCTTACATCTGGGACTTTGAAGTCATCCTTTCCCCCCAAGCCAGTGTCCACGAAACTCAGTCATCACAAATTTGAGGGACACATTTCTGGGAAATTATGTGCTTGTTGCATCACAATGAAAGCACACCAACAGCTTAATTTTGACATACTCTCTTTGAGGGCTGTGTTCAAGCTCTATTCACAGAAATGGTTCTTTTAACTTCATTTTTCTCAAAATTGATGCTGCCCTACTCGCTTCACAGGCTTTTAAATGTTAAACATCAAAATGAGGTTCACCTATGGCTGGAAAGGGCTTTAAGGACTTGGGGTCTGTGCCTCTAAGCAAAGGCTTTATCAGCAGGTCCCAGTCGCTGCTTCTTGAGAAAAGCCAACGGTGCTGTTATTAAAAACCAATCTCCCTGGATTTCAAAAGGACACCTACCATGCATATATACACTCTATTCATAAAAGGTCTCTGCCCCAAACTCATACTTCTCTAAATTCCCATCTCATCGTCACAGTGACTGGCACTAAGGGGTGAATATGAGAACCTAGAGTTGGAAACCATTCCTTGCCAAAGCTCTTCCTGACCGTTGACTGGCCATTTCCTCACGGGTGCTCAAAGGACTGGAGTCTTTCTGAATCTTTGCCAGAATAGCAATCATGACCCAGCTGTCCTTTCAGTTATCCAGGTTATAAACTACTGGTTTTTCTTTTAATCAGAATTCATTAAACTCACAGTAAATAACTTGAATTTACCAGAACATAGGTTTACATGTGTATCAAAGTAAAAGGACAACTGAGAAAGACGTTATCTCCCCATGTGCTGAAAAACAGTATGTCTAAAGCAATCTCATTTGTCATAGAGTATGACAGGAAAGGACAGCTCTTGCAATAAAACGCCTCGTCAGCACAGCAAAATAAGAAGACATCAAACTCAAAATCCCAGCGTCCTCAAAGAAATCCATTTCTAAAACCAGTAGGCAGCTCACCAGGGCTAGAGCAGAATTAACAACACAGAGCTGACACAGTATAGGCAATACCTTCCAAACCCAGGACACCACTTAGGAAACTGTCCAGGTTCATAAGATTTAGTATGGATTCAGAAAACAATCTATAACCTCATACCTCACACTCAAGCTAATTTTTACTCTTGGTTTGCCAAGTAATAAAGTAGAGTCGAGTGTGGCTGGAAGGATGGCTCAGAAGTAAGAGCACTCGCTGCTCATGTAGAGGACCACAATTCCACTCCTCGCACCTACATCAGGCAGCTTACAACTACTTGTAACTCCAGCTCTAGGAGATCTGACACCTCCTCTGGCCTCCTTGGGCACCTACACTCACATGTGTGTTCATGAGCAAATAAACAAACACATATATAATTAAAACTTAAATAATTTTTTTTAAGACAGGGTTTCTCTGTATAGCCTTGGCTGTTCTGGACTCACTCTGTAGACCAGGATGGCCTTGAACCCACAGAGATCCGAGTGCCTCTGCCTCTCAAGAGTGCTGGGATTACAGGCATGTACCACTGCACCCACGTAAAAAAAAATCTTTTTTAAAAGTAAAATCAAACATTGCTTTAAAGATCTAAAGTCATTTGGCAATCACAACAATAACTTATAAGAAAAACACAGAAAAAGAACCAGCAACAGATGCTGAAATAGATAAAAGTGTAACAAGGGAGCATGTGTAATCTCAAACTACCTCCCTATAAGGTACTTATTCATCACAAAGGGGAAAATAGTAATTGTACAGAGGAGAAACTCAGAGGTACCAGCCTCATCAGAGTAAAAAAATAAAAAAGTGGCACAAAGAGATAGCATGTGCCTCTGGAGAGTCTGAGAATACCCATGATCACTGCTGTAAGCCATTGTGAGGAAATACTAGACAAAACAAAACTGTCTTCTCCTCAAAAACAAGGTCTTAGAAAATGAAGACAGAGCAGCTATTCTAGATTAAAAGAACACGGCAACAGAGGACAATGTTAGAGAACAGGAAACACCTTTGCGAGAATGAAATTAATGGAACAAATGCAAATTTAAATAACACGTATGATTAAAACATTCTTTTTAATAATTTAAATTCCTTTTTGTATGCATGTGTATACCTGGGTCAGAGCTCCTCTTCCACCATGTTGGTGCCAGGAATCTAAGTCAGGTCTCAACTGAACCAGCTTGCTGGCACTCTTAACTTTTTTATGTGTGTGTGTATGGTGTGGGTGTGGGGGCATTCCCTGTGTGTGAAGATCAGAAGACAACTATGTAAAGTTAGTTCTCCCCTCCGACCTTTCCATGAATTCCTGTGATTAAGTTCAGGCTGCTCTGCCTGTGCAGTGAGCATCTTTACCCACCAAGTGATCTGCCTGGCCTCAAATTACACAACTTCCTTAATATCAAATAAAACAATTAACTCTGCTAAAAGGAACTCAGAACCTGCACTGAAACAGGCTTCTCTGCATATTTCCCTGGTTTCAGGTAGAGGGGCTAATAAACTATGCTCTGCCTTATCTTTTCTTCCACCACCAAGACAAAAAGCAGGAGTCTGCTTATAGTTGGAAGAGATCCCACAACTCTTAGGTCTCCAAAAGAAAAATGGACAGAAAAGCAGAGCACCAGTTTGCCTCCTGTAATCCTGAAAAGTACTATGAAGACAGACACACAACATTTCTAAAATAAGCAGGCAACCACACACTATAGTCCTGCTGATTTTTCTTAGGTTGTATCTTGGGCTTTACCAGAACTATCCAACAAACCCAGGCCAGCATCCAAATTCAATGTGAAGCAGTCCTGAAACCTTGAAAGCCATGCAGGAGATACCTGTCCAGTAAGTAGCACAGGGTATAATACTTCCTCAGCAGAAATATAGCTAAGCACCAGCTTCCTCAGAGGTTTCATTCACAACCTACATGAAGGTGCCAGCAGCTAAACCCACAGCTTGATAAGGATGCAAGCCACTGACTGGCTATTGGTGCCCAGTGTGCTTCCCAGCCCTCAACAGCCTCCTGAGGCCCCACTTCCCCCTGCCTTCCCCCCCAACCCCCACCCCCGTCCCATCCTGATATCCTCCTCTGAGTCCTAGAGTAAACATCTGACCCTGCAGTCCTGTCCAAGCCCACAAGCACTTCTCCTCCCCACTATTCCTCATGTTTCCATGGCCACCCCATCAAAATCTGCAGATGGCATTCACTAATTGGTATAATCTTGTTATCTCAGGAGTTAACTACACTTGTAAGAAACCAAGCCACTACTTCTAACAATGGATGAGTTCCAAGTACACCACTAATACATATACCATGTTTGTTGAGTGAGTTCCTAGATTGACTTACAAGGATAGAAACGGAAGAACAGGTTGACATATACAGATCTTATTCACACTGAAGAAGCCACAGATAACCAATAGCTAACAAAACATTATATACAGAAATACTCAATGTGACCAATTATTCTTAAAGACTTAAGAAGGACAATTTTGAAATCGGTAAGTATCTCAGATGATTTTGGAAATACCCTTTAATTGTTCTTTTAAATATGATTATTCCATACATAAAAATCCACAGGAGTTTTTAAGGCATGTAGTCAAAAAAAGGCAAAAATCCACACAAAAAACTCACAATGACCATAAATGGTGGGTTTTTAAACAACTGATGATAGAAAAAAATATGCAATAGTACTTCCATAGAATAATCTACTGAAATAGAAGTTTCTAATTTCAGATTGGATAAAAGAAAAAACAAAAGCCTCTAAGTGAGTAAGAGCGCTAAGAAAGAACCAACAATTTGCATGAATGTGCTATGATGCTTCTATGTGACTAAACACCAAGAGTGTTACAAGCTAAGGAGACAGAGAATCAAGCACTAAAAATACAAACTAGGATATGGATTGTTCATGTTTTTTAGTCTATAAAGAAAAGGGAACAGTGGAACATGAAGTCCAAGTGGTAGGTCTACAGGACCCTAACTCCAAGGATGTGAGTCAGAAGCATCTTGTGACCTCTGCAGTTGGAAATATATTAAATGTATAAATTTAATTTTACACTACAGACTGTTGAGAATTAGCTGGAACCCCACACAGCTGAGCAGTATGTACAGAATCCACAGTAAGAGACTGTAAGCAAGGACTAAGAAAAGAATGCAGGTGTGACAGCTGCCCCAATGAAGATAAACTAAGCTAGATACAAAGTGGAAAATAAAGGCACCCTTCAAATTACACCTGAAAAACAACACCAACCTCAAAAACAAATAAAGCAAAAAAACCTGCTGTAGGCCAGGTAAAAATAGGATCAAATAACAATTATGCATAGTTTTTAGCCTAAGTTTGAGACCAGAATAAACTTAAAGCATTAAAAGTCAACACAAAATCCAGAATTTCAAAATAAATAGTACAAAGAGAGAAAAGTATATGGGCAAAAAGAAACTTGGAATCGGTTTGACTTACCTCTCGAGTAGCTAGCTGGTTGCTGAGCTCTTCAGCCTTCTCAATATCCCATTCCTCCACAGCCTGGTCTATCCTCTTTTCAAGGCCTGACTAGAAAGAAAAAAACAAAAAACAAATTATGGGCAGGAAAGAAAGTAAAGCACTTGCTAACCAAGACTATGGCATGGGACTATAGCAAATGCCACATCCATTCAGCCCTCTCGAAAACCCTATACAGGCTTGCATCAATGCCCATTTATGGATAAAACATTTCTGAAACATTCAGATTCAAGATCTGAAAATTTCTCAAGCTAACAGTAAAAACGAGATGCAAATTCAGATGGGGGGGGGGGATTAGAACCAGAGATTGCTATTCTCTGGTAACAGCACTATTAATGGCAGTAACGGTTCAAGATTATGGAGTACTCACCACAAGACAGAACCTGGGCTGTCTCTATTAAAGCTGTTACTTGCATCCTTATAGCTCCATGAACTGTTAGCTTGTTTGCAAGATTACTCAACATGGCTGACATGAATCAGTAAGTTATAAATCTATTCCCACATCTAAGCTTGCACAAAGTGAATTCTTAACCATGACCCATTCTCACAGTTCAACACTTTCACTCATAGCATTCCATCACCTTCAATTACAGCTTTTACGCTGACTACGATCCAGACAAGAAAGCAACAAATAGCAATCATTTTGTCTTCCCATGGAAATGTTTTAATTTACTAAAAATATTTCAAGAAATCAAAAATTTAAATGTCATAGAATTACCAAACTAGGTACGGCTCATCATACACTTATCAAAAGACATCCTGATATAACCAACATCTAGCTTAGAATAGTCACTACAGAACATAAAAGTTTTAAGTGGTCTAATATGTGCTTCTTGGAATACAATGTTATTCTAACAATTGCTTCCTATTTCATAATTTCAGCACAGTAAATCTTGAACCTCACATAAACTTCCTCCTAATTTAACATCAAAAGTGCTAAGAAAATCTCTTCAACCAGTATACTGCTTGATTACAGCCATCAACGAAGATAGATTTTGTTCCTGTACTGTTGTTGAAATGAAGACTTTAAAAACTACAACATAAGCTACCTAAAAACATTGGACGCAGAGGCACCTCACTTGATATCTGGCATAAGAAAAGACTTTTTGATCACAGCCCATCTAAGGGCAGCTCATCTAGGGTAGTCAACTAGCTTCCCAAAGTAGCTTGAAGACCTTCATTCAACTAACTGCCTTTCGTTACCACTGACTTATCTTGTACATCTGCAGAATACTTCTCAAGCTAATGAAAATACTATGGCAGACTCTTTCCCAATACTTCTCATTTTCAGGAGGCACTACTGTCTATTCTAAGCCACTCCAACTGACTTCCATGCACCAGCTCCTACCTGCCAATCGTGCAATCTACAAACTGTTTATCTGGGCTCATGTGAAACTAAGCTAAGGATCTTGCATCACAATGCAGATCAGCTACCTGGCTAACAGGTTTCCTCAGCCTCATCTTTAGCAGTGCTATACTTCCTAATCTCTGGCCACATGTGGCTCTGCCATACCTCCCTTAAAAAAATGTTTTTTCCTTCCCATCTTTTCAGGCTTTTGTCAGATGTCACCCTCTCTGTTATCACAGCTGTTGACCTTGCCACCTTTTCTCATGTCCCACACCAAGATTGCTTTCCTGCCTACATACTAAACTTTGTATCCCCCCTTTAGGACTTCTTCCTCTAACACACTATCTTTCTCCTTTCTTGAGTTTTATTAATGCTCAATAAAAGCAAACTCTATGCACAGTAACTAAGTTGCTTAGAGTATTCCTAAGTCCCGCCCCATCCCTTCCACATAAGAAATGCTTGCTGAGAGCTGCAGTACAGTGGTCCATGTCTGCATTAACCCTAGAAGGAAGCCACCTATACTGGCAGCCCTGAGAAGAACTCCAGTAATAACACTGAGGTAATAATGCCCTTAAGTCAAAAAGGGATCACACACTGTCATGCTTATTTACACACATTTATCTGCAACAAATAAAAACTGTATTTCTTGGGGATGGACCCACAGCTCAGCAGTTAAGAACACTTGCTGCACTTGCAGTGGGCCCAAGTTCAGATCCCAGCACCAATGTCGGGTGACTAAAAACCACCTGGAACTTAAGATCCAGAGGATCTCACACTTCTTCTGGCCTCTGGATTTCTCCAGGGCTGAAAGGTATCTTTATTTTGGGCTCTCCATGTAGTATAATTAGAAGTTTGTAGAGTCTCCATATAGAACTTCATATTTAATCTATAATGGAATGAAGTTTTTATTTACAAAATGCTAATATAATAGCATTTACTCCCTTTGTAGAATAAGAGAGTTCCTGAAATGCCTCTGAGACAGATGGAGTAAACATTAATATCAAATTCAATTTTCTTGTAGTCTAAGGTAGCCGGATACCTCAACTCAGTGTCTACTCAAGCTCACGCAGACCAGCTCCACTCTTTCACCGCAGTGACCTGTTCATTGATCCTTTCTTAAGATTGCCAGCAGCACAGGCTCTAAGAGCAACAATCAATCAATGGGACCTCATGAAACTGAAAAGCCTCTGCAAAGCAAAGGACACTGTCATCAGAACAAAACAAGAGCCTACAGACTGGGAAAGGATCTTCAACACCCCTATATCTGACAGAGGGCTGATATCCAGAATATAGAGAAATCAATAAATTAGACATCAACAAACCAAGTAATCCAATAAAAAAATGGGGTACAGAGGCAAACAGAGAATTCTCAACAGAAGAATATCGAATGGTAGAGAAACACCTAAAGAAATGTTCAACATCCTTAGTCATCAGGGAAATGCAAATCAAAATGACCCTGAGATTTCACCTTACACCCATCAGAATGGCTAAGATCAAAATCTCAAGTGACAACACATGCTGGAGAGGTTGTGGAGAATGGGGAACCCTCCTCATTGCTGGTGTTAATGTAAACTGTACAATCACTTTGGAAATCAATCTGGCACTTTCTCAGAAAATCAGGAATAGTGCTACCTCAAGATCCAGCTATACCAGTCCTAGGCACATATCCAAAATAGGCTCAAGTATACAACAAGGACATTTGCTCAACCATGTTCGGAGTAGCTTTATTTATAATAGCCAGAATCTGGAAACAACCCAGATGTCCCTCAACGGAGGAACGGATACAGAAATTGTGGTACATTTACACAATGGAATACTACTTAGCAATTAAAAACAAGGAAATCATGAAATTTGCAGGCAAATGGTGGGAACTAGAAAAGATCATCCTGAGTGAGGTATCCCAGAAGCAGAAAGACATACATGGTATATACTCACTTATTAAGTGGATATTAGACGTATAATATAGGATAAACATACTAAAATCTGTACAACTAAAGAAGCTAAACAAGGAGGAGGACCCTGGGTAAGATGCTCCATCCTTATTCAGAAAGGCAAACAGGATATGCTTCGGAAGAGGAAGAAAACAGGGAACAGTTCAGGAGCCTACCACAGAGGGCCTCTGAAAGTCTCTACCCAGCAGAGTATCAAAACAGATGCTGAGACTTATAGCCAAACTTTGGGCAGAGTGCAGGGAATCTTATGAAACAAGGGGGAGATAGAAAGACCTGAAGGGGACAGGAGCTCCACAAAGAGAACCCAGGGGTCTTGTCTGAGATTGATACTCCAACCAAGGACCATTCATGGAGATAACCTAGAACAGATATAGCCCATGGCAGCTCAATGTCCAAGTGGGTTTCCTCATAAGGGGAACAGGGGCTGTCTCTGACATGAACTCAGTGGCTGGCTCTTTGATCACTTCTCCCTGAGGAGGGAGCAGCCTTACAGGGCACAGAGGAAGACAATGCAGCCAAACCTGATGATACCTGATAGGCTAGGGTCAGATGGAAGAGGAAAAGGACCTCCCTTATCAGTGGACTTGGGGAGGGACAAGAAGGGGAGAAGAGGGAATGAGGAGAGGAGGAGGGAGGATGGGTTTGGGAGGGGACGATAGTGGGAGCTACAGCTGGGATACAAAGTGAATAAATTGTAATTAATAAAAAAATAATTTAAGAAAGAAAGAGGAAAAGAGAGAAAGGAAGAAAGAAAAGACTGCCACCTATGTTATGCACAGCAGCTGTGTTCCCTTCCAATTATCTAGGCTTCTTGCCTTCCTATATATAGTGCCCAAAGTAATTCATGGATCCTGAGACCTGGATAGGTTGAGCCATTCTGTTGAATCAACTTGTTAATGTCCCTTTGATACAAGAGCTATATATAGCTCAGCACTGAATGTCGCAAAGAGAAGGGAAAACTCCTCTATCCCCCAAACTCCTACAAATTGCTGAGCTTAAAGGTAAAGTTTCACTTTAAAATTAAATCAGGCTAGGGGACATCTCTTAGTAGTGTCACCTAAAATACATGCAGCCCTGGGTTTGCTCCCTAGCACTCCATTTAATCTAGTGTAGTGGTGAAACACACTTGTAATCCCAGGATGTGGAAGGTGTAATAGGAGGATCAGAAATTCAAGGCTCTTTAAGGACACAGAGGTGCATGCCTAACCCAGGAAAGGGAGGCAGAGACATGCATACCTCTGTGAGTTCAAGACCAGCCTAGTCTACAGAGTGAGCTCCTGGACAGCCAGAGAACTAGTAGTGAGACCTTGTCTAAAGCAAACAAAAGAATAAGTTGTTCAAGGTCCTCCTTGGCTACACAGTAAGTTTGAGGCCAATCTGGGCTTGTCTCAAAACCAAATAAACAAATTAGTTAAAATTAGCAGTCTACCTCTCCCTCCTGTCAACCAGTTTTCATTCTCCTAAGTGTTCAAAAGGAATGTGGTCACAGTTCTATATACCTACCCTTACACCTCAAAGTAAGGAAAGAGAGTTCATCTTGGCTCTAGATGAAAAAAATTTATTTCCAGAAATAAAATCCTAAGTTTATACTACAATGTCAACTTTGTTTCTAATAACAGTTCTTTTAAAGGTATAACTGATTTTTTTCTTACATTTTGTTCTTCTTTTTTGTGTCTCCCCCTTCCAGTTTTGTTTTGAGACAGGGTTTCATACTGTACCCCAGGTTGGCTGGGAACTTAAGGCACTCCTCACATCTCAACCTCCAGAATACTGAGTTTATAGGCCTAACCTATGCACGATGCCTGGCTCGTTCTAATTTACTAAAAGTAAAACCAAATAGCTTCTTTGGGCTCTAAAAATATTTTATTCTATTTTATATCTACTAAGAATGAGCATTCCAAATACATTCAAAATTCTTGTATTTTACCCTCCCATCACAAGAAGACTCTAATTCAAAACCCTGCCAAGAATGCTGCTGAAAAGTCAAATGAAGTAGATCTTCCAACCAAAACTGAGCAATTCTGGGAGAGTCTCTAAACTTTTATGGCTATAGTTCTCTCACTGAAATCAAGTAAATATAAAGCCACACTCTCGGCGAAGTTATGATTAGGGTCAAGAAAACACATGTGAACTACCTAGCCAATATTTCAAACAGCAACCATCCAGGAAATGATTAGTTGTTGCCCTTATCTATAACACAAGATGACTTTCCAGTGAGGCTACAGACCTTGCTCTGCTTCTCCAGGGCCTCAGAGCCAACTCTCAAGAATTCAACTCTGGGCTAGTAGTGTCTCATCAAACAGGATTTAAGATTCCAAGCTTTTTTAGACTTTCAGGAAGACCCCAAGTAGTTTCTGATTTACATAGGGCCTTCCACACCAGAGGACACACAGGAGCTGCAGGCTACTGCTCACAGTTGCAGTACCTTGGTGTACTCTTGACATTTCTTACTTAAATGAGAATTAAACAAAAAATATATCTCAGAGAACAGGTATGTTTAGGAATGGCAATTTAGCCCCACATGTTAATTTTACCTAAGGGAACCGTGTAAAAGGGTCCTGTACGAGAAAAGCTGGCCTCTTATCAATAAAGCTGTCCTGCAGATGTCAAGGTGGCAGGACAACAACTGTGTCCAGGCCTTCATGAGCACTTACTGTCAGGACCTCACCCCACACGTGCACACAGGGCAATTCCTTTAATATGTGACTAAAGCTCTTTATGTCCAACTGCATCACAATGTATTTTTACACTAATCTCATTGCTAAATGTTTATCTGGAAAATATATCCAATCTTAACACAAATTATCTATTGAAAATTGCTTAATTATGACTGAACATATTTCTCCAGAAAGAGAAAGGAGCAACATTTAAATACAAACATAAGTTAGTATATAACAAGTCATATGTGATGATTTTGTTATTTTTATATATAAATCATACAAAATTTAGGTTAATTAAAAACTAAACTTATTACTTTAGAAAATTTCAGACTGGGAACCAAATGAGTTTAAAGTCTTATATCTTACCTGCCGTCTATTTTGTAAGGCAAGTAATACTAAGTAATACTTCATCTATCCTATGAGGCTCATACTGGCCCTCCCTACAGAGGTCATCATGGGAATCCCAAGAAAACACCATAACTGATATCAGGAGACTTCGTGGTACCCACACGAAGTTCTTCCCAACCCTGTGCCTCCCTCCCATTGCACTCAAAGCAGTCAGGTTTTGATCTGAGCTGTGTACTAGAGTTCCACACAAAGGCCGAAATAAAAAAAGAAAAATACACAAAAAAAGAAAACATTTGAAAAAGCTAATCTAAATATCAGCAGTCTCCTCTCACGAATAACTTTAGACAAACATCAAAGAGTAATTCTAAATATAAAAAAAATTTTAAAAAGTACCTGTAGTTTTCATATCAAGTGTCCATTTGACATACCCAAGACTTCTTCAATGACGACTGCTAACTAATAAAACTGAGTCAACTATGGAATACTTGAGACATTTATAGAGAAATTAATGAGTAAAATTTATTCCACAGAAATTCCTACACACATTTAAAGTAATTGTTTCAATTACAAACTTATTGATATTTATTATAGCCGTACTTAATAGAAAGAACATTTACTATAGCGATGATATTAGGAAGAGCATTTTCAAATAAAGCACAAGCCTCTCTGCAGTGTCTGGCAAGCAGGTGACAGCGGTGTTACGGCACACATGCTGGGCTGAGCAATAGTTTTGGATTGGCAGGACTCCAAAGAGGGTGGTATATGATAGACAGGAAATTAAGAAGTTTTGTTTTACTTTACTGTTTTTGAGGGTTGAGTGAAAAGAAAATAAAAAGACTTTCTAGTAACAGATCAGCCTCTTCTCCAGAGAATAAAATGCTAGACTCGAAATCCATATTTTGTTTACACTGCGCCACGTGTCTGCATAGTCCTCAGCAGACTCCTAACTATCTGTTGGACTTATTCATAGCTTTTCTCGTAGTGTCTCCAGGGTAGACATTTTTGCCTTTACTCTTTTTAAAGTTTATTTATTTTGCTGGACTCACAGTAGAAACCTCCGCAGTACAGCAAAAGCAGCATCATGTAAAAACCATGACCCCAACATAAAGAGTGAGTGCAGGCGGCTGGCATGCAATTACACTCAACTCCCAAGAGAAGCTGAAGTAATTCAGCTGCACTAAATCCTTTCTTTCCTTTTATGCTTGCATTTACTTGTATCAGAGTGAACGTTTGCAAAATGTAAGCCTGGCTAACAACAGTATCCCTCGTTAGAAGACCTGTAACTTTCTTCACCATGCAGCATTTGTACAGAGGAATAGCTGCAGAAAAAGGGCTCAAAATACGGATGCACGTGTGATTACGGTCAGAACCAGAGCAATTTCTCTTAAACAAGATTCACACTATTAACTGCTGTTTTGACTTGTCTAGGATACATATTATGCATGTGAGACAAAGTGCTAGGTGCTAAGATGGAATTCTTCAAATGATACTATGAAGAATCCTCGTAACTCAACAAACTCTAAATTCTACATGAGTAAAGAGTTAGTTTTATCTAGACAGTATTTAGATTGTACCACTTCAC
This sequence comes from Pachyuromys duprasi, assembly GCA_028658305.1. NCBI lineage: Eukaryota > Metazoa > Chordata > Mammalia > Rodentia > Muridae > Pachyuromys > Pachyuromys duprasi. Next base: position 69,480,199 of record CM053762.1, read on the forward strand.
AATTAGGGTAAAAATCAAAGGCCATATAAGTCACACATTTAAAAAAAAAAAGTTGAACAAATACCTAATCATTCACACTCTGAAGGATCTAGCCCAGTGTCACTAGCCTTCCTAATGCTGTGACCCTTTAATATAGTTCCTCATGTTGTAGTGACCCCATCCACATTATTTTTGTTGCTATTTCATTACTGTAATTTTGTTACTGTTATGAATTGTAATATAAATAGCTGGTTTTTCTGATGGTCTTAGGTGGCCCCTTTTGAAAGGGTCATTTGACCCTAAAGGGGGTTTCGACCCACAGGTTGAGAACCACTAATCTAGTCAGTGGCTGGGACTCCCATGGCCCAGGGCAGTCAACAAGGTCTTCCTCCCTGCTTCAGGACAGATTTGGCAGTCAGGAACAGCGTAAGTTAACGTCACATGACCTTCTCCCAGCACACATGAATCACAACAGTCAGTACCATGACAAAAACATGTTCAGAAATGCATTACCATTCCACAGTGAGCCCAGGGAACTTCAGCATAGTTTTTTAAGACTCAGATTTTATTTGCAATAGTCTTTGTAGAAAATGTATTATTTCTATATCTGCTTAAGGGTTATTGCTCAGCAGTAGGAGCTTCAGAAAATGAACTCAGTGCCAAGAACCTAGTTATTAGTATTATAGGGACTACTTTGGAATTCTTGCAAAACCAGAGGAGAAAAGCCACATTAAGTATGCTGTGACTGTAATCTCAGTCACTCATAGGTTCAATTAGGATGACCACTCAATTAAGATCAGACTTCAATACTAGCCTGGGCAATAGACAAGACCTCATATCAAATAGAATAAAACTCCAAACACATCAGAAACCCTGCAGGTCTCAGTCTGCCATTACCGGAAAGCCCTGAGCTTGCTGCAAAACGAATAATTCCCTTTGCCAGCAAGGCTTCCTCTTCTCTGCCACTGGGGATCCCAGAACCCACACCCTCTACCTGAAGAAAGGCACATAGTCCTTAGGAAAATTACAGGCCCAGCTCCCTTTCTCTAGATAGAACCTGTTCAGCAAGCACCTGGGATTCTCGGGATGCCTTACCATGTTAAAGAGGCATCTCAGTACCTTAGCACCCTGGATTTCCCCATCCCCTTACCCCCCCCCCCCGCCCAAAGTTCTATATAACCCTGTTGACACAGAATAAAACTGATCTGCCTCCCCACAGCTGATCCCAAAAGGTCATTTCCATTCATGCTCATGGACCACCGAAGCCCTAGTTTATCACTTCTGCTCCCTTGTTCCTACAGACCAGTGGCTAATGACCCTAGAAATGTGGGTGAGCCTCATTCTCTAAAGATTAAAAAATACAAATACACACCTCAAGCTCAGACACTGTTCTGAGCCCCTCACCTCATTACTGCAATTATTCACTGTTCTTGTGTTCTGATGAACACTCCTGCATGAAAGTTAATTCTGAATAGGTTCTTCTCTAAATCTTTTCTCCTCCTAACTTTACTCAAGTTTCTAACTAGCATTACTGTGCACGTCATCACATGAGGAAAAACCTGACAAACAATTCAAAGATAAATGCTTTTAATTCTACTTTCACATTAAAACTTCAAAGCATCCACACTCTTCTCCATCTTCAACATCATTCTCATTCGACATACCATTATCATGAGCTTAGTCTGCTGTGTTCTCACTGACTTTCACATCACCACCTATCTATTCTCCACATAACAGTCAGGGAGTCTTTAAAACATATGTTAGATCATGTCACTCTCTCAAATGCCAAGCACATTGTAAATGCAGACCATTTCCTAAGTCTCTGAGGTCACACCCATTTTTGGCAGTTATACAAGAATATCTTGAGTCTTGAGCTACCCCCTCCTCCTCACTGACTCCATTCTAGCCAACCTAACCTTCTCACTAAACAAAAAGGTTTCACATTAGCCCTTCCTGTAGTGTCTTCACCTATGTTTCGGTAGCCTCTGAACAATCATTATTTATGTAAAAGGCCTGTCACCACCTTTTAAGTCTCAGTGAGATGGCCTCTTACAAGAATGGCTTTCTTTCACCGCCCAAAGCAAAAAGAGGCTCTCACGATAATATTTTTACAACTTATTCACAACAATTATTTACTTGTTTATTTAGAACTTTTTTGGTACACAATAGGACATTTTAAGTTGCTATTTATATGAATTAATGAACTAGTATCTTGGGCAAAGCTAATCAAAAATATATCCAGTTAGCTAAGATAGAATAATATAATAAATATTCTAAGAAGGTTCTTACCTTCTCAACTTTTTTCTGTTTAACTGGGGGTTCAAATCTATCATTGGCTCCAAAATATTGAGTAAGCTCCTTCCATTGGGTTTCACTTGAGGACTGCTCACTGTAAGAAGATAAATTAAGTCCGTGTACACAAATTGTGCCTATTTTTACCTTGACTATTTTTAAATGGTTGCAATAATTACACCTCAATGACCACTTCTCATGTCTGATCATCACCAAAGATAAATACTGCAGTAATCTAGAAAATTCTACAACACGACTGAATAGTAACTATTTTAAGTTCTACCTACCTCTGAGATTCCTTTTCACTCTTCGATTTGCCTAAAAGGAAGTTAGAGTTCAAATACTTAATTATACAGCTGTTATTTTAAAATCATGTTTTAAAAAATTAACTCAATTAGTCAACTTAAGAGTTAACACAACTAACAACCTAAATTTAAAAATAAACACCTTTTTTGGAGCGTTTTCTTTTTTTCTGTCTGAATCTTGATGTTGAATTTTTCTGTTCAGAATTTTTTTTATGCAATTCTTGAAATTTCTATGTAAAAAGAACAAAACAGTGTGTGTGTGCTGAAGATAAACATACATTTTAAAAATGAACAGATGTGTTAAATAAAATCTTTTATGTTTTGCCATTTGTAAAGACACCAACTGAGGAATCCTGCTCTGAGACACTGAAATCCTCACAACTCTCAGCTAAACCAGGATAGTCATTAGCTTTGATATAAGCTGTTTGATAATAGAGAATGAAGCTCATTGACTCATACAATTAAAGGAAGAAATAAAGAAATTAACTCATTTATCATGTTAGGCAAAGTAACTAATCCCATGGAGATTTTACTACTTCTACTTATATAAAATACAACTAGAATCAAAGTATCCAGATGACCCATAGAGCACTGAAGTATTCTGGGGGCCTCTTCTGTCTGCTGTATCCCTACATACTCTGCACAGTACAGAGGATCAAATGCACACCTTCCTAACGACACACAGGAAACCTACATTCCACATGTTTAGGGGAACTCCAGAAGGACATTTTTCATACACATCTGTGTCAGGCTCTGTTTCAGCTTTTGGCTTGCATGCTGGGAATTCTGACATTTTTGGCTTCCTACTGCTGTCAGTCTTTCCATCTTCCTGTAAGTTAAGTTCTGAAAGTTCTGGGTTCTCTAGTATGGCTTCATCTTCAGAATTTGAGTCAAAATCACTTTCATTTAGCCCAGGAGGTAACAGCCCACTCCACATCTTTTCTTCTAGAAAGAGAAAGGGAAAGATGGATTCAAACTCAAATAGGAGCCATGGAAACTATTTTAAAACCACTAACAGATACCACAAGAGACCAATATGTCTACCAATGATCTAGGAACAGCCAATTTAAACTTTAAAACCTAAAACAGGATGAACCATACATAGAAAATAGCTAAAATCAGTTGTGTTAAGCTGAAAAAAAAATACAAGTTTAAAAGTAGTTAAATATGTTACAACCTATCCCTATAGATAAAACGGAATCTTGATTCTCTAAAGTGTAGATTATTCTGCCTAAATGAAACTCAGTAAAGCACTCATAGCTAAAGAAAGTGAAATACTTAACAATATACTCTGTAGAATTCAAAACTTAATGTAATGTTTAAATTTTATTTTGTTTTGTTCTTTTACTAAGTCAGGGCTGTACTCTAAAGCCCAGGCTGGCCCTAAATTCCTGAATATCCTCCTCCTTCTGCCCCCTAAGTGCTGCAGTCATACTCATGAAGTATACAGCCAGCTGAAGGCTTAAAATACCACTATTCATGTTGTACCCTTTAAAGAAGAAGAAGACAAAGGTGGGCATGACATCTGCATCAAAGCATATGTAACTTTCAAAAGGCTTATTGTTGAAGAAGCAGGCAAACAGTTAAAGAAAACACCTTTTTACATCCTTTTAAAGGATGTAGTAGCATGTGCCAGCAAGATGGCAACGCAAGTAAAAGCCCTTGCCACCAAAGCTGATGTCCTGACTCCCATTCACACATGGTAGGTACAAAACAATTCCTGCAAGATACTCTCTGACTTCCACCTGTGTGGTATGGCACACATACCCACATGTGAAAGTTAAAAAAAAATTAATAATAAAGTGTGGAGTCAGAAAAGACACACTAGTTTTAAACGTTACAATTTGTTAAAATAAACCAAATGAAATGGAAATCTAAAATCTGACAAGCGCACAGCCTTCATGAGCACCAGCACTGTGTATGTGGGAAACAAGCAGCTCAGCACAGTATTTGGCTCAATGGTATCATCATCTTCATGATGATACATACACAAAAACGACTGGCTTTTAGCACCAGTGTAATCAAGTGCAAGGATTATGAAAGTTTCATTGCTCTCCATCAGGCAGCCTGTTCTTTCTCATAGCTGAGCCAAGAACAGTTCATTTCTTAAGGTCCATCATCCGTCAGAAGAACAGAGAGTAGAATGCCATCTTGCTGAGTCTGCACTCTCTTCAGGTCACAGGAATCAAGGATCTCTGTATTACTCTGCATTATATATTTCTGTTTCCTTTTAAGGCCTTCCTCTCAGATTTAAAAAAGCAGTGCTTATTTTTGTGTTTTAGGACAGGTTTACCAGTATTTGAGGACTCAACTAGAATCCTGACTACAGCTGCACCAGAGGCAGAAGAAAATCTTGCAACAATCTTGACCCTTGATTTCTTTATCTGCACCACAGGATAATTACACCGCATAGTGTGAGGATTAAATGAGATACAGCAACCAACAGCATTCAAGGGTTTCCAGGAGCTCAATTGATGTTTGGTGTTGATTTTTTTTTAAACAAATTTGAACTGTGCATCAGAAAACAAATGTTCAGTGGTTTTGCTATTATTTCTGTGGCCATGAAATACATTTTCATCACTCCTAATATGAAGAGAAGGACCGATAAGATAGCTTTGAAGTTCCTAGTATTTGCGGTGTCTTATCATCAACTGATACTAATCACGTCCCTCCCTATCTCCACACTCTGACATGAAGCTTCCATAAATAAACCTGGTTTATTTACAGATTACCAATTAACGGAACTCAAAAGTAAAGTTCCTTATTTACAAAGGTCTTCTCTAACCATGGTGTGTAATTTTCTATTCAGAATTTATGATCAACAAAGTAGATTCCCCAAATTATGTGTTTGGCCTTATAAAACCTGCCTCAACCCCTAAACTTGGTCTGTGGACTTTAAAAGCTGGAATAAGAAACTTTTGAGATATTCTGTAAAACATCTGTTCTGCAAGGAAAAGAATAGTAAGAGCATCCAAGACATCTTTAGGTTCAATATCTTTGAGGATTTTAACAAATTTCAGACATTTTTAAAAGCATGCTTGGGGCCTATTACAGAAAGTACTGCCATGGCAATTTTCACTGCATGCTAGAATCTCTCCAAGAGCTTGGAACCAGGAAGTACACAAAAGGAGAGAATCAGAACCAATGAACAATGTTTATACCATGGCAAGGAAATGTCAGTCAGTCTGGACCTTAGAAAGCATGTGCTACCATAAGCAGACCTGTTTTAGTATGTCTGCAGTTTTACAATCAACATTCCAGGCACTCAGATGTGCCTCCCATAGAGAAGAGTCTCAGTTACCCTACAGAAGAAGGTATGCTTTTCCTCATCAGTTTTCAGGCAGCTATCCAGTTTTCATGGCTTTTTGAAGTTTCTCAAAATTACTTCTACTTACTGCTGATATGGCATCTAAAACTGTCCTTAATATGGTATTTTCCTGGCTTGACAGTTTGTTAAATGTACCTGAAGAAGAAAAGTTAAAAGAACCTACAAATCCATACTACAAAATTCAAACAAGGTATTTTTTTTTTAACTCAGTCACAAGTCAATCTCCTGTGATATTGGGTGGGGGGGAAGGTAGCACAAAACAAAAAACAAAACATAAAAACAGATATAAGGGCGATTAAGGATTCTGCTGATAAATTGCTGGCATTCAGCCTGCAAAATGGAGCTGTCCAGCTAAGAGGCAGGTCAACTGTAAACTAGCCAATCTAGAGAGGCTGCTTAGTAATTTCGGCTCCTGTTTAAAGATACTGTCTTTCTATTCCTAGCATATACGTATCATTCATATGTTTTCCAATTGGCAAACCTGCTACTCCTCTCTGGGCTTTTCTGAAAGGTGATTTTTTTGTTAAGTGTTTCTTTCACTCCTTTCAAGGTATATGTCTTTATTTTGAGGCAGAAAATCCTAAATTAGTCTCTAAGAAAATTCACTGGAATTCCATACAAATAGAAACTCAATCCATGTATGTAGATTATAGCCAGGCCCATAGCACAGGCAATGAATTTGATCTGTGAGCTTTCAGTTTTTAGCCTGTGACCCAGTAACAACTTAACTATAGCATCCTCGAGGAAGATGGACTGAGCCACAGCCCCTTTTCTCTGGGGTCTCACAAACACCTTCTTCATTACACACACTCACCAGCACTGCAATTACGATTTACCCCATCCCACACTACGCTGTGGACAACACAGGACACGTCTTAGTTCTGGGCTGACATCATCTGCTATCAACTGAATGTATGTATGCACTCTTCTAAGTCCAAATAAAGAGCTTTTCTTACTGAGGACACTCTGGCAAAAAAGAGGCATTTGAAACAAAGTGGTTCAGCACTAAGTAATCTAAGATTCTGCTTTTTACAAAGTTTCATAATGAAGCACTGGAAGTTCATGAAGCTAATTACCAGTATTTTTTAAGGTAATTATTTCCCCCTCATAGCACAGTATCATCTACCTTCAGGTGAGAAAAATCTAATCCCAGGTTATCTTCACCTGCCAGGGAAGCTGACTATACAACTCATTTAAAAGAAAATTAAAATACTTAGTAAATATCAGCTCTCAAAATACAGAAACCATAGACAGAAATACCAAATCTCAATAACAAAAGCTCTAGTTTTTATGGAGACCACAAGTTATAGGGGCAAAAACAGTCTTGAAACTCAGATCTGACTTCCAACCCATAGCTGGCCATTATATGTGCCTGGGTCTCCATTCCTGCTGAGCTTTAAAATGAAGGTATGATCAGTCACCACTCCGATGTTTCACGCCTTTAAAACACTAATGATCTTCATAGTGTCAGTATCCCAAATGCCCAGAGCTGCCTCACCCTTTGGTGGTTAATGTTCTATTCTCTCAACCACATAGTCTTGTTTAATGCCAAGTAAATGCAGTTTCTCTCCTCTACCTCACAAGATGACCAGTTTTTGCAGGCTCTTCAGCCCACTGAAAAAGGACAGGAAATCCAACAAAAGACACAAAAGCAGCAGCAGATAAACAAAGCAGGTCATGTTGGGCATGGCACACAACCAAGAAGCGGGCATTAACCCTCATCACAACACTAACTAGAAATTAACATCAACCCTTTTTACAACTTGCCTAAATCATTGTGATGCACATATTTTACAAAAGCGGGGCCTAATGGCTTTAAATTATAAACTTTTAGAGGACAAAGTTGGTGATGCATTCTTGGAGACAAAGATTTGAGAGAGGAGCCAAAACAATGATTCTAGGCTGTAATTACAGGATTGCAAAATTTTACTAATAATTTTTCTGCGCTTTTTGCATAGGAAAAAACACGTAAGATATGAGACTAAGTAACATACTGAGAATCGCATTACAGATCTGAGAAATGTAATTCTAAACCATGCAACTACCTACAAGCAATACCCAAAGGATAAAATCAGCGCATCAAAATGGATAGGCTTTTCCTGTCTCTACTACGCCATAATTTAAACTGCATTTAAATCAAACTACTGTCTTAGTCACATTATTTTTTATTCAATTTTTAAAACTGCAGACATCTAAATTTACTTTTATTTGTAAAGTACTTATAATAGCCATCCTCTAACCTATAAAAGCATAAGAAAGTACTTAATTAGCTCCTAACCTTTGGAATGAGTTAACTAACGTAATTTTAGTCTTAGATAGCAACATTAACGTACATGTCTTATTTATTGTTAGAAAATGTGTTCCTTTTTCCTCAAAAATGCACAGAAAACACAAGACCCGAGATCGGATTTACTCGAAATAAACTATTTACTTAGCAAAAATTCTTTTTCTTCATTTGCATGAGTGGGCGAGTTTGGATTAAGACAACGTTTGTTTACAACCAAGGCCTGGAAACCACTTCCCGCCTCCCCAGACCCTGTCTACCTGTATGGAAAGATTTGCAGGCTATGCAATCCACGCCACTGTGCAAATACTTACAAAGTTCAAGACTGCGAGAGCGTGGCTCTAAAGAGGCACCTTTCCCGGCTCAGCCGGACAGCTCCCGCGGGGTGCGGGCCCGCGCCGCCTTCGGCTCTCCGGCCGCAGCCGCAATCCCTCCCGGACGCCCGACGCGGCGGCGACGGTCCAGCTCGTCCTCGTCAGCCGGGTCCCTTTCCCGGATGCAGCCGGCGCGCCGGTAAGGCTGCCTCTACGCTCGAGGCTGCCCGCGCCCTCCTCACTCAGCCAGGCACGGACGCTGACCTCCTCTTGCTCCCTAGCGACGCCCCTCGCAGCCGAGCCGGGCCGCCCGGGCGCAGCGCTTTCCCAGCCAGCCCCGGCGTCCCCACGGAGGAGCCGTGAGGACCGACCGCCCAGCCTCCTCCGCTGCCCTCACTGCCTCGGAACCCGAACCCGACAGGCTCGCCACGAAGCCTGCCGCCGCGGCGCGCAGCACGAAGCCGAACTTACCGACTAGGAAGCGGTGGCTCGGCGGCCATCTTAGCACCCTGCCAACATCGTGCTTTCTCATTGGCTGCAGCGGTTCAGCCAATAGATTGCGACCGTGTTAGTGGTGGGGTCGCCGAGGCAACAGCCTGGTTTCCTTGCATGCTTCCGTCTGCGCGTGGAGGCTGGGTTTTTGTTTTTGTTTTTTGGGCTTTTGTTTTGTTTTGTTTTATCCCTCCCTTTTCTCACTGTCTTTCTCTTTTGACTCAGTGATTAAAAAAAGAAAAAAAAAAGAAGCTTTGTTCTTTCCTCACTCCTTGCCTGACCTGCTGCTTCTGGCTGGGAAAGTGCTGACTTGGAAGCTCACCTGAGTTCGTTCAAAGGAGAATTATGGATGATTTTTTTCGGGAAATGCCCCCCCCCCGGCCCACCTCTTTTTCTTTCTTTCTGAGTATATTTGAGTGCCTCAGACCTTATGCAGTTCTCAATCCGATTCCTGTTCTCCAGGCACTTACCATCATCTCCGAATCCAGCTAAGCACCCCTAGTCAGAAGTTCGTTTACCGGGCTAGCACAGTGTGTAGATCCTGATGACAGCCTTGAAGGTACGTGAATGAGGAAAAGACCAGAATAGATCACGGTGAGAAGACTATAAAAGCAGGCAGTGACTCGGGGATGAGAAGAGGTCTAACTCAGAAGAGCCTCCACTTTCTGAAGTGCTGTTCTATAATAAGATTAAGTATTTGTTCCTATTCTCTTGTAATGGTTATGTAAGAAAATAGAGCTAGGGAGACAGCTCAGTCAGTGGAAAGCTTGCCTAGCAAACTGGAGGACCTGAGTTGGTTCCGTGCGTGTGATTCAGCACTGAGGAGGCAGAAGGCAGGCCCCGAACTCCTTGATCAATACTTTCCAGGCCAGTGAGCACAAAAGACAGGCGGACAGCCCGCCAAGGAATCACACTTGGGAGTTGTCTTCGGGACTCTACACATATGCACGTGAATACAAAGCCTTTAACAAGTTAAAAAGAAAAGTACAACAAATTAAACTTTGCAGAATTTATTTGAACAAGCAGCTGTTTGATGAATAGAGGAGCGTTCTGATCCAGTCAAAGTTTAGACTGTTCCATCAGTGAGCAATCAACCTTTGCAGATCAAAGAAAGGGAAAAGAAATGAATATTATAGTGCGGCTCTGTATCTGGACATTTACCGTATTTAAACATGGACTGATCAGCTTTCATACTGACTGGCTAAGAGTCAATCTCTATGATTTACTGAAACTCAGCAACATGTTATAAGAATATCAACACACTCTGAAGTTAGGCTAAAGTTCAAGCTACTTATTCGAAGCAAGAAGTTAGTTGTAGGCCAAAGTTAACACACCCATTGCATAACCCACAGAAATTTTCACTTATTAACACTATCAACAAGAGCCTTTGAAAAATATTCTGACATACAAAAAATTTGCTTGAATTCAATAACATAAATGGATTTAGCATTATTAAATATTTAATTCTATTTAAACACCCATTTCACCCTTGTGACCTCCAACATCTTCTTGAGGATAGGCCAAGTTTACAATGTAGTGTTCTAGAATCCTAATTTGATAAGTTTGTATGGTTGATGTTCCCTTTCAAGCTTTCCCTGATTCCAGAGAAATGCAAAGATGAATAATTCAAGGACTCATGAATTCTATGAAACTTTCCAAAGAAAGCCTGTCCAGCTTTTAAATGGGATTTTATTACACTCAAATCTTTCAAATGCTAAAGAACTATATGGCACTGGTTTTGTAACTATCAGCATTGAGCAGCTTAGCTGCTGTGTTAGTCTGCTGTGAGTTGCCATAACAAAATATCACAGATGGGGTAGCTTAAGTGATCAATGCATTTCTCGATCTCTGAATTTTGTGAACTCTGCTACCGTGGTCTTTTCTTGTGGCTTGTAGGCATCTACTATCTCTGTGTGCTCACATGACCTGTTTGGAATAGTTTAGGAGAGATCTCTGGAGTTCTGATAAGGAAACTAGTGTTACCAAGGCAGGGACTTTTGATTTTATTTTACTTAACTTGCTTCCTCAGAGGGCCCATCTCCAGATATATCTGTGTTATGGGTTAAGACTTCTACATGAATTTGGAGAAAGCACACATCATCTATCCCTTAACAATTGCTGAAGGCAGAAGTGTGACCAAAATAGTGAAAGGACAGGCAAAAAGCTGTAGCACAGGGTAGAAAGAAATAATGTCAGCATTTTTAGTATATGAATTAATTCTGCACATATTCCATTTACAAATGCTCATTATTTACTGCATATTACTATGCATTGGATAGAAATGGAATAAAACACCAAAAATTTATAATCACTAGCATATATACACTTATATATGTATATAATTGCATGTATATTTTCAAATGTTAATATGAAAATTCTTAAATATCTGCTTATGACACTGATGAAGACTGATAATAAATATAAGTCATATCTCGGGATTTGTTCTAGTTCAAGCTTTGAGACTGTCAACTTCTACATACTATGTTTTCTAAGGAAAATGTCACTTATTTGATTTATTTCAATCAATAAATGTGTCTTTCCTCCAGAAAATTCCTACTCTGGAAACCTGCCAAGCCACGTGTTTTGTGAATGAAATACTTGTATTTTTGTGATTTCAGTGAAACAGAATTGTTGAATACTTTTTAGTAAATCATAATGAAATATCCCATGCAGCTAGTGAATTGCATCTGGCACTAATTCTAAGCATGTAGGTTTCATTTAAATTTTTTATATTTTCAAAAACACAAAGCAGCTTTTCTTTGCCAATGAATATTAAAGTTCATGAGCAATCTTTTCTTATATTTAATATTTTTAGTGTAGAGATTGTAAGTCACACCCATTATGTAAAAGATTAATTGTGGAATTCTTTTTGATGGCTGCTAAATCTCTGATTGATGGAAATGTTTTCCAAGTATAATGAAGTCCCTCAACTATTTCTCATTTGGATACAGTGAATACAACTTTGCTGAACATGTAATAAATGTTCTTCCTGCTGAAATTGAGGAAGAATAATTAACTTCCATCTATACAAAATACTTCTTTTTAAAAATTTCAAAAATATGGTCTAATGACTTCTGTAGAGAAATTGAAACCAGGGAGTTCTAAATTTCATAAAAGTGTTGCTATCCATCATGATTGAGAAATGACAATTTATCTAATTTTTTTATATTTTCAAAGTAAAACATCTATAAACAATGTTAAGTCTTCCAAGAATGTATTGAACAGCACTATGATATGGGCAAGGATTAACATTTGAGGAAGGAATTTTTCCATAAAATAGGGTATTGCTGAAGAACACCTTTTCTTTCTTGTTCGTGTCTAATACTTCCAAATTTTTCAGGTCTAATGGGAAAGACAACAGAAGAGAGCAGTTTAAAGAGTATTTGTGTATGTTTATATTTTGCTTCTAGTATCTATGAGGCAGATATGTGTCCATCCTTTTTATAGATAAGAGTTGAGGGTAATTGTCTAGTGCCATACATCCAGTGATGTGCAGAACCAGGATGAGTCATACAAAGTGAACAGACAACATTTGGGACTGTGAGTTACTGGGTCCCAACTGTAACATGCTGACTCCTAAGAGAAGGTTCCTTAAAAATCCTAGTGCAGAATAAAGTGAAGACATCTGCAATGACCAGCACAATGGCATCTCATGAAAAGAGACATTTTGGAAGCCAAGTGTCTCTTCTCTCTCCTTTCCTATCACCATATAGTCGTGGGATCACAGCCTACCAGAAACTTCTGGTTACTCCTGTTTGATGGATTGAAATGTGCTAGTTTCTCCCTTCTCTTTTTAACACTTTTATTTTCAAAAGTACTCCACCAGCTTACTTCATCAATCTAGATGAAGCAACACATACAAAGTTTACCATGGAGCCTAGTATATAAGAAGTTGCCAGAAGTAGTTCTCCGATGTAAAAAACAAAGGTCTTTATGAATGCTGATGAGTGTTCAGGTTACAGTGTGAACACCGTCTGGTCTTTTCTGTATGTCCAATGCCATCTCTGTCTAGGTTTGAGGATACAGAAGTACATGCGCAGGCTTGTTAAAAGTGTGGCAGGGGTGAAAATTAAAGTATTAGATAAAGTGAAATGAGGACTATGGCTTAGGAACATCATGTAAACACAAAATGAGTACCACAGATAGCATGACTTAGCAAAAACATAAGAAATCAGCCTATAACTAGGCATAGTGATGCACACCTATAACCTTAGAACTTGGAAGGTAGAAGAAGAAACACTGAAATCCAAGAACATCTGGAGTGAATAGCTGAGAACCTATCTCAGAAAATATCCTTGGGCCAGACCTGAAGCATCTCCTCAGGCAAATGCTCAAGCTCTAATGGATCCAGTAAAAGGATCCATTTATAGGATTCTGCTCAATAATACAGCATAATGATTAAGGTGTTCAAGGAAGATGGATGTTAAATAGCCTTGGAGCTATGTGAAGCAACATACACAGAAGAGCATTATAGAAGAATGACTAACATGTAGCCAAGTCAATGGGAATAGAAGGCAAGGGGCAATTTTGCAAACCAATTTAAACATTTTCCCTTTCATTATTGCCTTCCATTCTTTGCATTTCATTGTAATTGTGCACTTCTTACTTCTTTCAGGCTGTTTCCATTTTATGAACTCATTCTGGCAGGAGCTTCCTTAACTGTAAACTCCTATAAAACATCATTAATTAAATGTGACTTTCAAAAGCTCTCCACCATCAGATCTGAGCTGCTTTCTGAAGTGAAAGTTTCTGGTTTCTTTGAAGACTCAGTTGAGTCATGTGATGTTTTGCTAGAAGCTTTCTTGTGAGTGGGCACGTGATGTTTTGCTGTGAGCTGTCTTGTGCGAAGGCCATGATTTTGGCTACCTGAGAACATGAGTAGGTGGACTCTGAGGAGAGGAACTATAGAGAAGACCACAGACAGTGAGACATTGTTTTTTGGATCAACATCGCTGCACTGATCTTCGTGCATAGACACTTGATTCAGAGAGAAGAATGTTCCAGAGAACTTCTCTGAGCAATCCAACTGAGCCTTGTGGCTTTTGCTGTCTTGTCCCGATCTTCTGAATCGTGCTGATTCATGTTGCTGCTTGGTGTTGGCCTTTGGACTGCAATGGTGGTATCTGGACAATGAAAAGTGAACTCATTCCAAAGAATTACTTCTAAAAATGTCTACAATCCCCTTTACCTACTAACCTTCTTTCTCTCCCATATCTGGTCAGTTGGTGGTAGGAAGGTAGAAGCATTTAAGAACCCCAAATAAACTATGTTTGGTAAAAAAGAAAAAAAACAAAAACAAACAAACAAAAAAAACTAAGCCTACAGATTTCCATCTTCTGTATCATATAGTGACTATATGGCTTGGTGTCTTGATCTGTCTAGGAGTAATGAGGGGATCCAGGGAAAGACAGACACTAAAGAAATGACACATATTGGGACATAGAAAAGCTGGGATCAGGTGATCTGTGTTCATTATCATGGAATGGTACTAACTACTATAACACCACCAAGCTCAACATGGTTATTTTCTATAGCATGGGGGTGGGGGAAATTTTAGCAAGCCTTGGCATGGGGACTCTGTAGGCAACAGCCTTAGGGTGTAAACATGCAGCAGGAGGAAATTGCAGTTGCTAGTTTTTGCACACATTGGTCTATAGAAAAGATATGTACATTACGTACAATATGTACATTATGGCCTACAGAAAAGGGTAGAATAGAAGGTGAGACATCCAGCAGGCAGAAAAGATTCTGGGATAGATCTAGGAGGGGAGATTCACTTGGAAAAATGTAAAGAGGACAGATAAATGGTACCTGAGCAGAGGTAACCAGTCAGATGGCAGAACTTAGAAAAGAATACAAGGGATATAAGTTATGAATTAGTCAGAGAATAGCCTAGCTTTATGGCCCAGGTATTTGTAAATATATTTTGAGCCTCATTAGTCATTATTTTAGGAGCTTGGGGCTGGGAGGAAAATATGCACCCTTTTACATTGGTCAGTCATAAATACTTGCACTTATACACACTGGACAATCATTCATACACACTTGTATTTGGACCCCAGTATGCCAATTTCCAATATGCCATGTTGAGACTTTGGTCAACATGACTATGCCTGTGTCAAACAATACAAATTTGTTCAGGACTTTATCTACTCTTTACACATTCATTTATGGCTTACTCAACTCCCCACAGTACCATATCCCTGGTTTGTTCTAAGCCACAAGAAAACTATGCCAGATCACTAATAGCTCTACAAATGATGCTTTGGTAGGACTCTTGGAAACTCAGTCAGCATATTTTCATCTTGTTATAGAAGGAAAAATAATCTATAAAATACTCTCTGAGTCTCCTTGCATTTTTGTAGTCCACAGTTATTGTCAGTTAATCTTTTCCTCAGAGAAAGAGATCAGCTAAGTACAGTCTATAGCCTCCCCAGGAAACATCTTCTTGTAGCATACTGCCTCATCCTCAAGCTCATGTTCTGCCATGTTCCCTCAGCCCTGGCAGCAATGACACAAACGTCTTACTTACAGTTTAGTACTCTACCATCACTCACTGTTGGTACATAGATCAACTATCAACTTTAATATCAAGAACAGATGGATTCTACATTTAATACAACCTTGTGCACTGACAAGAGGGCTAGACACTGGGAACTTGATAAATATTTAAGTGATCAATAATGGTTAAACTTAATGTATGCTCCTCAAGGTATACAAGCAGTTAGGTCCCACCCCCAAGACATTTTAAGGGCTATTTCCAGCCCCTCAAGGTGGAAAAGTTGACAGGCCCCACCCAATAGAAAAACAAAAAAACAACCAAAGATCAGAGCACAGTCCCTGATCCTGTCCCAGGATACACACTGGAAAGTCCCCTCCCTCCCCCCAAACATCTACATAATGCCTGCCTCTTGCTCAGTTCCCTGCTGCTTCTCACCCAAGCAGAAGTGCACGCCCTCTTGTGTCTCCTCCAATAAATCTCTCCTGTGAGGTTTGTTGTGACCTGTGACTTTGTGGTATTCCTTGGCTCCCGACTGCCAGGATACCTTTCCCTTCAGAGCTGCAGCACTTCCACTGGGGAAACCTTCGTCCTCAGAGCTGCAACACCTCCATTGGAGAAGCCTTTCCCCCTAGAGCTGTATACTTCCTTATATGAACAGAATATATGCTTTTTGAGAGAATCTGTTCTATGTGCAAAATTTTCAGGTTATCAGTAATTCTTTGTCCTAAAACTTGTGGCTGCTATTGGAAAAAGCTGTGAATTCTTACAAAACTTTATAACCCCATTTCTCTTTTCGTATGGCATTTTTATTCATTTATCCAATATTGACTTTAATATTGATTAATTTAATATTGCTTGATTAGATGCAAAGCCATGATTGATTAGATTCCACCCAAGAATCCAAAATCTGGTAGGGGATCTAAATAACCTTTGTGTGAAACAGATCTATCAAGCATCGAACAAACACTACATCAGTGTTGTTCCTGGATTTGGTAGGAGACAGGAGTCAGACTGAGTTTTCAGGGGAGCTTCTTGATAAAAGTAGGAAATATCCTGGTCTTAAGAAGATAGGAAAAACAAAACAAATGCATATGATAGGGAAATTTGTTCAGGGAAATTTGGGGACTTACAAGCTCTGTTTAAGGAGATCTTGACTTTAAAATTACAAAGCCAACTGTACTATGTTTAACTGTCTAAAATTCCATGAACCTGTGTTTTATCATAAAAAATGGGAAATATGATCAGACATCAAATTGTGGAGACCCTTGAAACAGACATTTATAGAGGTATGGAGGTAAGGAAATCAATGAATTAGTGGCAATGATGATTTAGGTTAAAGGGCAATAGCACTAAATCCCAAAGCAAAAAAACTTCTATTTTCTCTTTCAGCCATGGACTTGGGGGAACATTTTTTAAAACATGAATATAAAGGAGTTGGAAAATGGTTCAATGGAGAAAGGAAGGAAGGAAGTGAAACATGAAATAATGGTAAGAAGAAGAACCATTAAAAAGAAAAACAACCCTATTCTCCAAAATTATCCTTATAAAGATGATTACATGTGCTACTTCAATATTCCAGAACTTCTTTACTATACCTAGTGTTCATTACTCCTGATAGAAAAGCAACCATCAACACATATTTTAATGTCATAAATAGCCTTTAAAGAGTGGTGAAAATTTAAAAATGCTGAGAGAAAAAGTAATTTTTGAAATCAGTTACACATACATAAAAATAAATTATTTATAATAATTTTGCTTAATGACAGAATTTGTATGTTTTCCTTTTACATTTTTTACTGAAGTCTTTCAGCATATGCTTTATTTTTTTAGATATTCAATCTTTCTTTATTGAGATAGTCTACTCACTAGCATCTTTTTAGAACATTTCCAAAACACTCTTATTTTCAAATAATACCATTATATTTTTATTTGTCTATTTACCTTGGATCACAGAAAAGTATCCATGTAAAGAAAATGGCATTCTGAGCCAGTCATGGTAATCTGTAATCCCAGGACTCAGGAAGGCAGAGGCAGGTGGATCTCTGTGATTTTGAGGCTATCCTGGTATACAAAGTGAGTCTAGAACAGCCAAGCCTACACAGGAAAACCCTGTCTCAAAAACTGAAACCAAAACCAAACCAACCAAACAAACAAACAAAAAAACATTAAGGCTCAGAAACCTGTATACTTAACTATTTAAATATCAACAAGCTGACATCCATATTTGATTATGTGATTGTCAGAGACAATTTTATATTTAGAGAATTGTACCTTTGAACCTAAATATCTGTATTTTGCCTTTACTGGAATTGCTAACCATAAACCATTAATATGTACCCACTGGGTATATAACACATCACTAAGTAGATACAATCTTCTTAATTTTCATAATAAAAACATGGCATATTTCAACCATCTCAGTTTTACCCTAAAGGAAATTAAAGTTCAGAAAGATTAGATGCCCACCATCATGTGGTCCATATCTGTTCCCAGAATACCTGATTCCTAAGCCCATGTAAGTTCCTCCATACCACACCACCTCCCTCAAGAAATGAGAGTGGAATTCAAGGGGAAGAAGACTGCAAAATGGGTTGAGTTTCTCTGAAATGTCAGTGCTATTCCAGGTGGGTTTATACACACACACTGATTTAATCCTCATAGCAACCATAAAAGCTGATTATTCCCTTTTTCTATATAAGTAGACCAGGCCAAAATATAAGTTGTAACATGGACCAAGAAAACAACCCAGTTTTCCACATGCCATTCAACAGTTCTACAATGTCTGTATTGCTTGAGAACTTTGAGTTAAGTCACTCTGCTCAATAGTTATTATGAACATTTTCCTGGCTCACAAACATTGGCTCTAGGATTTAATCCCTGTCAAAATAAAAAATATAGTTGGGGATGAAAGAACACTAAGATTTATTAGCCAAATGTATGACAATGTTTTTGAATGACAAACTCATTTCAGGAAAGTGGTTTTCATGAAGTAATAGAGAACTAACAGGCTATGGGGCACTCAAGAAGAGGGAGGATTGACTGGGAAGAGACAAGAAGGAGACAGACCTGATGACAGTTGATGTACAGGAAGCCTGCCTTGCCTACCTTACATTCTTCTGAGCTCAGCTTGGGCTTCCCAAGTAGAAAGGAAACAATGAGACAGACACACTGTGTTCCAGAGAAGATGCTATAGTGAAGCACACCTAATCCTTCCTTTAAAGCATATCCCACACACACACAAAAAAAAAAAACAAAACACCCATATATCCCACTTTGAGGGCGATTATGTGTTAAGAGTTGTCCATCTGGCTCTGCCAAATATTAACTCAGGTTAATTGCAGCTGCTTTATCTGTCATCTGCATGATGGTTTCAGAGTTGAAGATGGCGCATTAAACAGCTCCTCTAATTGGATGTTACTCCCAGGCTGTAAGTTGTCATAGTGTTTCCATCTTAACCATGAGTGGCCATGAGGCCTAAGGAGCAGAGCCAGCAGCTTCTCCTGCTTCCCTCAGGTGTGATCTTTAGTGAAGTTAATCTGGGGGTCATTTTCTTAACTACGAACAGAAAAAAAAACCTCACTCCCAAGAAGTTGTTTCGACTTCTAAGTAGAGGATACTATAAAAGACAGACTATTATAAACTCTCCTGAAGTAAAATATTTGCTTTATGTAAATCACCTTCTCAAGCTAATAAATGATTAAAAGGCTTCTAAATAAAACAATGTATGAAGCTTTGGATTTCTAACCAAAAACCTTTCCAAAGATTTAGCTTGGGAAATGATCTTTCTTTAAGGAGAAATATTGAAGACATGCTAAGTGCCCCCCCCCCCCCGTGCCACAATTTCAAGTGGCAACTAAGGGCAAGAATTAAAATAAAAACTGTTCTTTTCAGGAATCGCAAAGATACAGGCACTAATTCTTTTCTCTAAGCACATTACATCATCCTCTTGCTCCTAAATATGCTCATCTGCAAAGCCATAATGGCAGCACACAGTCTGAGCATGATAAAATCCACAGCATGTGAAGAGTCACCTATTCCAGCAGGCCCCCTGCCTACGCAAGATCTGATGAGGCCTGGAGCAAACACCTTCCCATCATGTGCCTCAGGGTTGGCACCTTGCTGCCTCATTTCAGAAAGCTTGTCTGGGGGGGGAGGGTAGTCACAGAGAGCACACTGGTGCCAAAGTAACATGAAAATGGTCTTAAATGTTTTGTTGAGGAAAGAAGAGTGAAAGAAGCTAAGAGTTCGGCACAGTAGACTCCAGGAATCACCTGAGTGTAGAGAAAGGTGCAGCTGCCATTCTGAAAGTGGGCAAAGTCATAAAGTAAGGGGCAAATGGACAGGCTTCCTGTGTGCCTTCCTTAGAATGAGTTGAAGAAGGACATGATAAGATTAGTGATTTTGCATATATATATGCAATATATATGCATATGTATATTACAGTCTAAGTTGACTTGGAACTCACTGCATAGCCCAGGCTAACCTTGAATTCTCAGCGATCTTCCTGCCTCAGCCTCCCAAGGTCAGGAATTAATGGGTATAAGTCACAATGACAGTCTCTTGTCATTTAAAGAAGCTTCTATTTGTTTTTTGTTTTGTCTTTCGAGAGAGGGTTTCTCTGTGTAGACCAGGCTGATCTCAAATTTACAGAGATCTGCCTGTCTCTGCCTCCCTGAGTGCTGGGATTATAGGTGTGTGCCACCGTACCTAGCTGTAAAGAAGGGTCTCAAGTAGAAAAGAAGTCTATACAACTAGGTTTCAGATAGCAATTTTTACTATCACTATGTGGTGGGGACAAGTGTGGTTCTTTTATATCTATGTTATGTTTTTATAATTCTTCCATGAGGAGAATGCATTGCTTCTACAGTAAGATGTTACTCATATAAAAGTAACAGAGATTAAAGTCATATGTTAAAAGCCCCCAGTTTCATTTTTCATTGAGGAGGCACACAATTTTGTAGGTAACTTCCTAAAGTTAGTGTGTGTGCTTCTTGCTCATATGCAATTACTCAAGACAACTAGTTCTTCAACTCTTTTTTTTAGCCTCCAACACAGGGCCTGTCATGCTCAGAACAGGATTGGCTGGGTGAAGGGGTGTGGCACCAGTAACCCTCAGGAATACAGGCCACAGAGCTAATGAGGAGCCCCAAAGAAAGAAAGACCTACCCATCAGCTCTGAATTCTCTCCCCACCATGCCACAGACCTGAGGGCACGTGATCTAGGAATGTGCATCTGAAGATAATACTACCTTCAGAGAAGTCTACTTATAGGTAAGTAACTCTCCTTTATAGGAGGTATCTTTGTGTGGCAGACTGTTTATGGGAGCAATTTGAATTGAACTTTAAATGAAAAAGGCATATCTCTGTAAGTGGTAATAATTTTAGTCATCTCGCTGTGGCTAGGGGTTGTGGAATTCATTAGCACAGATTAACATATAAAGTGGGTGAGATATCTAATAGCAAACGGAGAGGTTTAGGGCCTTAATTCATCACTGAATGAACAGCGTGTACAGTATTAGGGACTATGAAATTTTTAATTTACACAAAGTGTCCAAGAATATAGGGAATAAATTTAAACCCAAAACAGATAATGGAGCTATGCCCTGCCTGGCTGGCAAGTTGAATTGTTTTTACACTGAGTGAAGAAAGCTAATTATCCCAAGCACAAGGAGACTGCTAAAAATAATAAGATTATAAGGAATAATTTGCTGATATAATTACAACAAAATTGGGTACACACAATCGTCAGATACATGTATTGCTTGACCTGGGTGAGAAAGTGAAATAAATCCTCCTTCTATAGCCTTCGTAAATTTGTTTTTATCATCTCCAAGTGGTGTTTGCACAGGCAGCACAATTTGCATGTGTAATGTGGCTGTACAAATTGACAACAAGTAAATTATTCAAGGAAATAGGCTGGTCTCGGGTCTGAACTATCCTGCAAAGCCTATTCATTTTGAAGAATCACTGAGACGTGAAGCTCATACATCAACCGTTTTCTGACAATCCTCAGACTTATTGTCTCCTAAAATGTCATTATGGCTATTATTTATGAAGCTAATTCATTTATTAATATATATTTAACTCTGACTTGTCATGCACCTTAGCAGACATTCTGTGCACTGCGTATTTCTGAATAGATGAAAGACTTTTGCATGCTTTTGTGATTGCTGTAAGCTGCTATAGATTTACAGAATTCGGGTTTGTTATCACCTTGCATTAATATTTTCTTCTAAACCTTACAGTTTTTTCTTGCTCAACCATAAATGGCAAGTGACATAGTCAAAAGATTGTGTGGAATAAGATTTTCTGAATGTTTGCTGAATTTTAGAACAAATGTGTTATCTGTCCGTTAAGGCCTAATTCACATAAAAAGGTAGGTATATACCAATTATGTTGAACTTTTGTGCAAAACATAGTCTGCAGTTTTTCAAGAAAGAAAAAAAGAGAAGATTCATGACTCTTTAAGCTCATTTCTTGTGAGAAGAAAGCCCACCCTTTCACATGCTAGAGTTGGGAGACACTTCCCAAGGCAGCTATAACAAAGCTCTGAGCTTTTCCATGGGCCTTGAACTAGGCCCTTACATTGTCATTAATCAATAAACATTTGTTGAATGAGTAAGTGAATAGATAAGTGGTCCCAGCTTTTCAAATAATCCCACGAATAAAAACAGCAGAATTAAGGATTCACCTAAAACACTAGTCTATAGACTGACTACCTTCCACGCTAAGTCTAACCTCTAGAATCTTTAGAGAATGTCTTGTGGCTCTCAGTGTTTGTAGAAATAAATCCTACGTACATGGAAGAGAAACACACATTATGCATTAAAACATACTTACACTGAACATGTATCACTTATACACAATGCAAGCTCACTGTGTGATGACAATGACAGCTTTCTCTGTCTTTCACTCTCTCTCAAACACACACACACACACACACACACACACACACACAGGTGAGGAAATCTGAATAAAAAGTAGTGATCCAGTTTCCCGAGATGCTCTTCTCTGAGGCTGTGAATGTGGCTCACACTGTTTCCACACTTGGCATCTTTCTAATGTGACAGTCCAGCTGCAGTGGCGTAAGTAAAAAAGTCACAAGTGCAAGGGCTGCACAGACAGGAATAGCACTCCTGCAAGTGTTTTCAACCTGGTTCCGCATTTTAAAGGTAAAAATTCTGACACAATTTTAAAAGTGCTATAACCTGACTATGGTATGAATAGACTCATTCTAAGAGGCCACAAATCATCAAAACTTTACAGCAATTAAAATTTGTATGAAAAAAGCATGCATGTTGGCACAGGCCTGTAATCAAAGCACTTAGCAGGATAAAATAAAGCAAGAAGACTGTTCCCAGCCAGCCTCAGCTATGTACTGAGACCTTACCTCAGAACACCAAAAATAAGTAAATAAATAAGCAAATAAAAAATTTAAACATCACCTAAACTATAGGGCAGAAAGCAGGCTCACTAATGAGGCCCAGAGCTGGTGCAGGAAGAAGAGAGTTGGGAATGACTGCTAATGAACATAGGATTTCTCTTCAGGTGATGGAAATGTTTTCAAATCAGGTTGTGGGGCTGTACTCTAAATGGGTAAATATGTTATTGCAACAAGGCTGTTTAAAAGCTATTGCCTTCTGTGATCACAGTTAAGTATTTTACTATATGCCCAGTCCCATGTCTTAGGACTAACATTGTAAGGAAATAGCTACTTACGTTAAATTAGTGTATAAACAAAGTTAAATTAAAATAGGGAATGTGATCTGTTCTCAAAAGAGTATGCTTTCCAGTGTGCCCAAAATTGAACCTTTGACTTGAACAGAAGTTCTTTGTTAAACTGGAGGAAATGAAGAACGAAAAGCCTGTGTCTCAAACTCTCATCTACACAGATTTTTAAATACATGTCTTTATCAGATGCATAGGAATATTCTACTTTTCACGTAGAATCATTGTAGAAAACCAACAAAGAACCAAGAATTTTTTAGAAGAAGTCATTTTCATATATTAAGCAGTCTCTCAAAAGGTCTCATTAGAGATAGAAACACACACACACTTGTGTTTCTTGCTGTGTTGCCATGGTGGGGAAGGCTGATGACATTTTTATTAGTAATATTAATCACATGCTTAAAGGGGAAAATGTCTCAGTTTTGCAAGGGCCATAATATTTACCTATTTACACCTTTTAAAGTTTCAATAACTCTAACTTAGAACCCATAACCTTCATAACCTTCAAAAGACAAGTAAAATGGAAATTAATAAGTGTTCCCTAGTGTGCTATGAAACTAATTGTGTAGACTGAGAGGCTTTGGCCTAATAAGAACCATGCCTTCGGCAGAAACAGGAAAGTCACCTGATGCTCATGATTTAATGATGAAAACACGCAGTCAGCTTCCAATGACTTATAACCCAGGAGTGTTTTAGCTTACAGATCTTGCAGGAACCTTTAAGGGACTTTGAACAGTGTGAAGCACTGAAGTGTTCTCAGTGTGAGTTGAATAATCCATGTGGAAGGAAGCCTGGCGATTGAGACAAAGAATTGACTGGACACTCCAAGAATGCACATCTTACAGCAGGAAAATTTTATCAGCAATATTTCAGAGAAGAGATATTATAACAGGAAGACATGTGAATAACATTTTGGACTATAAATCTCATTTTTTTAAAAAAAGAACTCTAGGCTTGAAAGAGAAGGAAACATAGTTAATTCATGCAAATAAATGTTTTATTCTCAGTATCAACCAATTCCACTGAGGTAGATACTCTGGCAATAAAATGGGTAGACTGAAGAGACATAAAAATAAATAAAGCAGTCTTCTTGGCTACTTTAAAAGCATCAGAGAAATATGATATATTCACAAAATTCTGGCATCATTGTTTGAGCAACATTTTGTATGAAAGCCTTTGAGTGGAGAAGTGCCTCAGTCAGTAAAGTATTTCCCTTGCCAGCACAGGAGTCCACATTGACCTCAGTGCTCATGTGAGAAACCCTGTCATGATGAGCAGTTAAAATCCCAGTTCTTAAGGCAGGTGGATTCCTGAGCACACTAACCAGCCTGCCTAGCCTACTTGTCCAAGCTCCGGCCAAACTGAAAGCCCCTGTTTCAAGAGAAGATGAGCGGTACCTGAAGAATGATGTCATTTTCTGTCTAATGTTTTCTTCCCATGTCAAGGCCTGATTATGACATCATTTCTAAAGAACAATTATGTGTCTGCTCCCTTCATGAACCAACCAACCCTTCTGGCCACATCTCTATTTAACAGTTTGCTGTGGCACAGGCTCCCCATTTCTGACATCTGGTTCCCCTTTTACATCTCCAAAGCAATAAGGCTGCTTGATCTTCACTAGAGCTTCCGGAATCATGAGCTAAATAAGCGTTTTCTCTTTTTAAGTTAATTGCCCATGTTTATTGAAGATACTGTGGAAAAACTTTGGTGAGATGTGATCTGAACAGTCAGTCAAAGCTGAACGACCATATGATCAGAAAGCAAGTAAATGGAAATATGAAAAGGGCACATAGTGTGCCAGGCCAAAGTGAGCAGGAAGGAAGTGCTAAGAAAGGCCAACCTGCTCAAAGGAGAAAACGAACCAGAAAATGAGAATAAAGGAGGCTGTTCTGTAATGGGGGTGCGTGCGCACTAGGGAAATGTTTTGCCACAAATGTGAAACTCAAGTGCAGCTCAACATAATTAGCTTCAATACAAAAATTGAGCATATATTTTTAATAGCTGGTAGCATTCTTTCTAAAGAAAATATTTTAATTTTAAAGGCTATCCTTGCTGGTGTGCTTCCACAAGTAGAGCTAGTCAATGGCATGTGCAATGTATCCACAGGACGGGCCACATCACACTCTGTGCTCTCTTTCCAAGATGTCCCCTTTACTTTCCCATCACCGCAGTCACCTCTCCTCTATATCCTGCCTTCTAGTGCCAGAAAGACCACCAGAAGTTTTAGCCATGTTATAACATCTTTATTTGGCTGGGTGCTGATTTCTAGCATGAAGTTATAACAACGGGAAACATTCTGTTGTTCCCGTTCTCCTTCCTCACTTGTCCTCCATTGCCTGTCCATTGCCTGTCTGCTTGTTCTCCAGTACTTTGGATAACTGATTTTTATATCTTTTCCAAAATGTCAATTTGTTATTTATAGCTTAAAGCTGTCTATACCCATTCTGTTCTTTTTAGTTTGTTTATATTCCATAATTTTTCTTCTTATTAAGTATCATGTTCTCTGGGAACAAGGGCAGCTCTTTTGGCACCTAGACTTTCCAAGCCTTCCTTGAAAACAATTTCAACAGGCCTGAGCTTTCCAAGCCCATGGTGGCTGCATCCTTCTACATCACCTAATAACCAACGCACCACACACATGCCCCCAGGCCACGCTTAGCTAGGACATTCCATAACTGAGGCTTTTCTTGGAGTCTTAGGCTTTGACTCTGGGCTGTGTCAAGTTGACAACAAGTTAACTAAGACATTTGCTGTGCTTGAAGACTAATAATCTAGAAGCAGATCTTTTGGCGGCATAAAAGAACCTGTGTTTTTTGTTTTGTTTTGTTTTGTTTTGTTTTGTTTTTTTGCTGCTGGTTTTCATCCAGGCTGGCCTTGAACTCGCTATGTGGGTCAGGCTGCCCACCACCTCTCCATCCTCCTGCCTAAGCTGGCAAAGTTCTGGGAATTATAGGTGCCCTCCACTACATTCAGCCTCAGCTCATGCTCCTTGGTTGGAGGCAGCCACCAAGAGTGACTGATGCCCTCTCAGCCATCATTATACGAGTTTCTGGTCTTTCCCATCCCCAGCAACACTTCACATTCTCAGAACTTTTAAAATGGTTTCTACTACAATATCATCTTAGTTTTCCTGCACTCTAATAAAAATGACCATCTTTCATTTGTTAAATATTCTTATCTCCTTTTCTGGGATGTCTTTTCTTGTATATTGTCCATTTTTACTGAATTTTCTTATTTTTTTATTGTTTGGTACTCTGTCAGATCCACATTTTTTCAAATGTCTTTCAATCTGTGGCTCTCCCTTTTATAACCTGTGTGTGGTGGTGACAATGGTGGTGTAGGAGACGCATGGTCTTGTAGAAGAGACTGGAAGTAATAGAATTAATGCTATAGTTTTAATGACTTTTGATATACAAATGCTTCCACTGCTTATGGTCATGTTGAGTACTTTTGTGAGACTTCTGTTTGTCTTTAGATCCAAACTGAGAACTCTTTCCCTACCACAAGCTACAGACTTCTCCTTTATCTTCTTCTATAAGTCTTAAAATTTCTTTTCACATTAGGTCTATAATCACACTAGCTTTATTTTGCATGTGGAATAGAGAGCCCTGGGTTAGACAAGTGTCAGTTACTGGAGTCTATAACCTTTGGGGAGGAGAAATGACATCTTTGCCACACTAAGTTTTCCTGGTTCTGTGTAATCTGTTTGCTTTTTAAATTGGGTCTTTAAAAATGTATTTTAATTGGGGTTTATTATTTTGCTAAACTTATTTCTAGACATCCTTTTAGCTACTGTGAACAGTATCATTTCAAAATAAATTTACATTTTACAAAAGTTTGGTGGTGAAATGTAAAAATTATGTATGTGGAATAGTGATGTAGAGGAAACTTGAAGTAATATAAGTGATGCTCTAAAGGATTTACTAATAAATTTGCTTATCAGACATGAAATTACACAAAGTAGAGTTAAGCTAAAGGAACATTGCCTCCAAATTACCCCAAAGGTTATTGTAACCTTTGTATGGTACCAGGTAAACAGGCCTGATAGAGATGAGCAAACTTTAGGATGCTAGAATATAAATGTTAGTTCACCAAGACTGGCCAGCCATTGGGCTCGGTGCCAAACAACAAAGGAGACTACCCTGATTTAGAACCACTCTTTAGGCTCATCCCAGTGAACATGCCTCTAACAGGCAACTCAAGGTCACAACTGCTGGTAAGTTGTGGCCTGTCATAAAGCCCCATTTCTCTTCTTGAGAAAAATGTAATTCTGCCAGGTGGGTAAACTTACCCTGGATAACAACTATTTGAAGAACAGCATTGTTGTCCTTAAATAATTCTGACAATGTGTGTTGTGTAACTCTCCCATCTTCCAGGTGGCCAGACTTGCAGTCTCCTGTCTCCATTTAAATTGTTCAAAGTATGTCTTGGGGCTGTGACCATAAAGAGATTTAAGAATGACAGTGTATAAGGAATGCATAAGCCTTAGATGTATATAAGTTAACACAATCTTCTATTAAAGGCCAACTCTTCTTTGGGCATTTGCCAGGGTTGAACATGTGCTGTATTAAAGAGCATTTTCCTTCATTAATCTCTAAGTGTGAGATGGCATATTATTCTGTAACAATAGTCTTCCAGCTAACATCCTTGTTTAGTTACACAATAACACAACCCAGACAATGTTCATGTTTCTCTGCTATTGAAATAATTGGAAGTTGCTGAAATAACATCTATAGAACTTTTAGGAAAAGACTGGGAGACCTTAGGGTATGTAAGTTATCATCTTCCACAAATGCAAAAGAAAAGATATGCCAGGATCTGCAAAGCTTCAAACCTTTTTTCCCCTCTTTTGATGCTTGCTTGAGACCAGAGTATTAAGAACTGAATTAGAATTTTAAAATATTGAACGGTGATGTTACCACCACAATGACTCTGCGATAACCACTCCTGAAATTAGAAACAAATAAATGAGAGCTCAAACAAGAAGGTGGCTGCTACTCTTCAGCTGATTTTGTGGTGGAAAAAAATAGTGGTGAACAAAACAGATAAACATCTTGGAATAAAACAAAGATAAGAAGGTTCCTCAGTACTGTAGACCCAAAAGAAGAATCAAGGGACACCAACATGCAGAAACCCCAGTCTTCTGCGCACAGCAGCCTTCCCTCTGCTCAGATGCTTTTCAAATGTTAGAAACAGCAAAAGTGGAAAACAGTCCTATATGACCTGCTAATAAAAAGCATGGATGTTTTCATTCCAAAACGTCCTGAAAGAGCAATGTAACTGTTGTACACATGACTAAAAGTGTAAAGACAAAGACATAAAGATGTACCAAAAAGAGAAAAAGGTAATATGTAATTATTATAAAGAATAAATTACCCATAGGCTTATGTCAAATAAAAAGAACTCTAAAATTTTACTTAGAAGTCCCTCCCCCTTAACCCAAAGCACTACAAATATGATTGAAAATTGAGGGTTGCTTCCTCCATATAAAATCTACTGAGAATAGTTTTATTTGGGAAAGTTGCTGTGAAGTTTTGCTTTGTATGGCTACAGAAACATGTTTAATGTTCACTACAAATGGTTCCTATTCTCATTTCTTTTGTTTATCAAATATTTATACAGTGCTTACCACAAGCCAGCTATTGTTCTAAGTGCTTCAGAACAAAGACCTGGTCCTATTAGTCAGGTTCTTGGCAGGAAACAGATGGCACACACAAATTGGATACATTGAAGCGCACTGAATGAAAACACAGAGTGGTGCATGGCTCTGGGGAACTCAGTAAGGCGTGGTGCAACACCCTTTCTCACTGCAGCATGGCGCCTGTCACCCCCTTTCCAGGCCACCTGCAGGGACACACAGGGGGAGCTGCTCCAGCAAGAGCCTTGGGTTGCAGACAGTGCCTGGCCACCTGGCAGAAAAAGAAGGGAGATAAACACCTCCAGCCTCACTCTCCTGTTTTGGGACTGGCTGCTGCCGCCCCTCAACTAACCAACACAAGGTCAGAAAGCCAAGTACCCCTTCATGACCCATGTTTGGGCTGGCCTTCCATAGCACAGGGAAGAGAACTGTTGTAATCCAGGCCAAAGGAACAAAGAATCAATCTCTGGACACTCAAAACAACCTTGGAGGTCCTATCAGTACGTACACTCTACAGAAACCACCACAAGAAGGTTAAATAACTTCCAATACAAAACAAAACCTTTTCAAGGTCTCATAGCTCATACTTGGCAGATCTAGCTGTTTATCCCAGGCATACAGTTTTTTCGTATTTCAAATTGTGCACTTATATGTTTTGCTATAAATTTCCCTTAATTAAAAAAAAAGACAAT
Source organism: Pachyuromys duprasi (assembly GCA_028658305.1). Taxonomy (NCBI): domain Eukaryota; kingdom Metazoa; phylum Chordata; class Mammalia; order Rodentia; family Muridae; genus Pachyuromys; species Pachyuromys duprasi. The sequence continues at coordinate 69,509,753 of CM053762.1, forward strand.
TACATTTCTTTGGGGGCTGAAAAGATGGCTCAGCAGTTAGAGAGCTTGCTGTTCTTTTAGAGGACATTCCCAGTACCCTCAAATGAGTGTCACCCTCTTTTGGTGGCCACAGGCACTTGTCAAAGAGCATTGTGCTAATGGATCGATTCCATGGTAGGCACATCCCCTAGCAGCTTCCTAGGAAAGGTTGGTAAATGGCAGCCACAAGAAACACAGAGAGTGAAACTTTGGTCTCATTTGCAAGGGCCCAGTTACAAGTGTGGACTATGATTCAATAAGTTTATACACACAACTTATTTCGGACTTCCAAAATGGTTGTGGAACTCTGGCCCTTCTTAACAATGAGGACTACCCTTTCCAGATTTGGAGAAGGTGTTAAATCTATTTAAAAAAAAAAAGAATTCTTGAGTTTAGTATAAAATAAATGCGTCTCAGAATATAAGCTATAAAGCAGATTCTAAAGGAAAGCCATTTCTTATTGGTAGATGTCATGAGGATGAATTTGTTTTGAATAAACCCAGCTAAAAGGAGCCTCAGATTCACACAGCCAGAATTAGTGCTGGTGCAGTAGGACTTCCTTGGAGGTGTTCCTGTGATAGGTGCCTTCTTCTTCATCAGAGCTTCTGCTCTCTGCTCTTCTGTCAGTTCATACAGATGCCCTTTTAAATACCTGTTCCAGCATTTTCACACACTCATGCCCCAGGCGCTCTGCTCAGCTTCCTGCTCCCTGGAGCAGATGTCATGCCCTCCAGCTGCTCCCCTCTGCCTTCAGCGCCTTCCTCAGGCACTAACAACTCTTGCTCTTCATCTGTAGCTCCAATTGCTCAAGAGGACAAAGTTTGCTGGCCTTACCATGTAAAATTAGCATGGTTTGTTTATATGTTTATTTATTAAACTAAACTGTGACTTCTTTTTGAAACAATTGTTACATTTATTTATTCAGAGAAGGGATGGACTTTCATACACCTGCCTTGGCATGTGTGTGGACAGCCTTTGGGAGGTGATTTTCTCCTGTCATTGTAGGTAGGTCCTAGAGACTGAACTTGTCTGATAGTGTCCTTGCTGAACCATCTTACTGGCCCAAATTGTGGCTTCTTCAAAAGTGAAAACATAGCCTGCTGAGGAGTTTTCGGCTATTGAATGAAAAACAGTTGCTGGACCAATTAGAGAGAATTCGCCTTGTGACTGTTGGCCTCCACAAGTAAACTTGAAGTCCCCTTCCACATCTGCTTGTGTGTTTGTGTGTGTGGCACCACCTGCAGACAGAGGCTCAGAGAAAGGTTGGGTGTGGTTGTACATGCCTATAATTCTAGCACTTTGAAGATGGAGGCTAAAGGATCAAAAGTTCAAGGTTATCCTCTGCTTTGATTGAGCTCAAAGCCAGCCTAACCTACAGGAGCATTTGTTGAGGGCAGGGGGTTACTAACTCAGAGGAGAGTCTGCTAGCATGACTAGTTATTTATACCCTGCTTTACATTTCACTAATGGTAAAATATATGTGTTCAGTAGACATCTAGATAACTCTTTGGAGGTTAGGTAGATTACATAGGATGACCTATGCAACCAGATTCCCTAAATTCTTAACGAATTTGTTGACATTTTTTTTTCTTATGATGAGCCCTTTGATACATTCATCCAATTTGAATCATAATAAAATGACATTAATGCTTAAAACAATACAATTGTCTAGGTATTATTTCTAATTACTTTTCCCTGGATAAATATTAAAATCAGAATATGTTTAGTTCATATAAAATAAATGCAGGTGAGATTTTAAAAAATATTCTTCAGGGGCAGGAGAGTTGGCTCAGCAGTTATGAGCACTTGTTGCTCCTGCAGAGGACCTGGCTCAGTTCCCAGCACCCACATGGTGGCTCACAACCATCTGTAACTTTGGTTGCACAGGGCCCAGCACCATCTTCTAACCTCCCCAGGGACCAGGCGCATAACATGTTACACACACATGCAGACAGAATACTCCTTCACATGAAACAAGAGGAATTAAATATGCTCTTGACAGACATGCATGTCATTGTAATTATGCAGATAGTTAATTCTTTTAAAAGAGATGTGGACTCTTCCTGGATCTTCCTTTGAATCTCAGGTGTCTTCCTCAGATGGTGTCATTTCCCATCACTCCAATCTGAGCTTCCCGTTTTCCATTCTGTGGTCACATTGTTCACCTGTTGGCTCACTTAGAGTCCCCAAGTAGCCAGTACCCTCCTATGCACTTCAGATTCTGTCTCTGGGAGCCAACCATTTGTTTGATTCTGTGTTTCACTGGCCTTTGGCATTCCTGTCCTCTACTGTATTAGGGAAAGGGACGAGCAGGGCCAAGTGTATGCATCACGTTTGCTGCTGCATATGGTGCTGAAAATGGCGTTTTCAGTCTCTTCCTTTCTGTGGCCAGTCATCTCAGTAGAGACTGTTTATGAACGTGCACTACAGACAGTGTGACAGCACGTAATGGGAAAACATCACCCTAATCGAAACTTTTTTTTAAAAAAGGGAGGCAAATCATTTTTGAAACTAGAATCTGGGCCCAGTGATAAAGAGTGATCCATAAAGGTATTTCAACATGTGTCTTGAGTCCTTGACACTAGTAACTTTTTTTTTAATTTCCAGAACTACATTCCTATTTACTAAGATTTTGCAGCTTTAAAAGTGCTATCACACACATTTATACACACCATCACATATACACACCACACAGTACTTACACATGTACACATACATTCACATACACACACATACACTGAATACACCCTAAGAATAGTCTTGAGTGCTCTCACTCTATACTTTAAGAAGCATTATTATTTATGGAAGAAGTGTTCTCTAAATCCTCACTTAAATTGGCTAATGAGATGGAATCCTTTTCCAAGTTATTAGTTTGGTTTCCTGGTATTTTCTGTCCTATAAACTGCCATATGGCATCTATTTACTTTTATCACTAACTCAAGTTAAATTAATCTTATTTGGGGAATTTGGAAGAATTTCGTATGATCACTTGAGGTTGCTGGCAATGCCCTAGAGGGAAGCAGAAACTGAGCGAGTGTCGGCAGACACTAATCTAGGCTGAGGCTGATAGAGCTCCTGGCAGAACTGCTGTGCTTTTGTGCTCTGTATCAAGCAGAGTGCTTGCTGCAAAGTGGATCGTCACAAATAACAGTTAATCCTAGTGTACTGAAAATAATACTTAATTCTTCACTATTTCTCCGAAGGTAATTCTGCGATGAAGTCATGACTCATTTGCCTTTTGCTTTTAGTTGGATGTTCTTGGTCAGTGAGTTATGACTCATTGCTAATATTTTAAATTATACCCCCAATCTACTCATAGTTTACTCAAACGAGGGATCACAAGACAACAGGACAAATGATTTACAACTAATAATTTACAGCGAGATCAGTTCTGCCATTAAATAAATGCACGGGGATTAAAAGCATAAGATGAATGGGAAGTGCTTAGAGCTCCTCTGTGCTCTTAGCACACTGGCAACTCCTGACATTAATAACTTGGCTTTAATGTGGCAAATTTCATTTTAGATGTTTAATACACTTTAGACAGAATTTGGAAAATAGATCAGTGCAAGGCAAGCACAAGGCCCTGAGTTTGATCTGCAGCACCAAATGAGCAAGTATATAAATAAATGAGGTGAAACACTCCCTACCCATCTGTTTGTTACACTCCACAGCGTTCTAGGTCCATGGGTGAGCCGCCTTAGAGGAGTTGATTCATTAAGAGTTAAAAGTGGGCTAGGACTTTAGTTAGCAAATCTTTTGAAGGGGATACAAGGGTTCTACCAATTCCTGTTGACAAATTCTCTCCAAGCTCATGGAGCAATAAATACCTCTCCATAAGCCTCGGAGTAAGGAAACAAAGGAATCGATTTCCTATCTGCTTCAGAATGTGATGGCTTAATCAGATGTTCCATCAGATGTTAGTAGTCAAAACAGCTGTGGCTGTGAGCACAGGATAGGTCAGTATGGGAGCTGGGCCTGGAAACTCACTCAGTGAGTCATGTTTTTAAATAGCTCTGCCCTTGTAATTCCTTCAGCTCTCCATCATATTCCTCCCCCACACAACATGTTGTTACATATCATGGAAGCAGTAATTTTCAGCTGAGAAAACTACAGCCTATCCATCAGCTTGGCTTGAGTGAGCGCTACAGAAGGGCTGGGTAATACTAGAAAATTACCACAAATCTTGGTGCAGAGTAATGCTCATGTGTACACACATGCAAACAGCTTAGACCTGCATGCACAGGCCATGCATGTCTATACCTGTGCACACATATGTGGAGATGCTCACACACAGTTACTAACTGATGGACCAGATGAAGAGTGGCAGCAAGTCATTGGGAAACTGAATCCTTGAAGCTCCTTAAATATGATTAGATGTGCCACGTGTGGCAGTTCCTGAAACTGGGGCTAGGTTTCCCGATTCTTACAACTGTTGAGGAGACATGGTGTCTTCAGCACCTCCAAGAGTCATCTCAGTTTACTTCTGCACCCCCTGAGCCCCTCTGCAAGGGGGTGGGTCCTGTCATTTAAGCTGCAGTCTCCTTGAGCATGCATTTTTCAATTCTTTTGCATTCAGCAAAGATTACTGGTGTTTCCTCAGTTTCTTTAAATCGTCAGCAGGTCTAGTAGTTTTGTACCCATGGCATCAGCAGACAGTGACAAAGTAAGTAAGGCCCCTCATCTCATTTTCCCTTTTATGAATGAACGTGATTTCTCATTGTCAGTAGCAGCTATGTGAAACTTAAAGAATGTTGAGACACAGGATGCAGGTGAAAGTGAAATGGGTAATGGACTACTGCATGACTTTGCAAACATTACGTCCTGATGTCAACTGCTCCCATACTGCACTGAACTCATTGAGCATCAAGTTGGCAAAACAAAATAAGAATCCTGCTTGAAGCTCATGCTTACATGATACAGATACATCCCTGTTCCATCAATAGAAATGTTGCTCTTTCAAATTTCCTGGTTAATCTCCAATTTTGTAAATATACTCATAATTAGTATATTTACTAATTATATTAGTATAAGTTAGCATAATTAATCGAGAATTAATTAGCACACTTTATTGAGGATTGTTTGTTGAGGAATTGTGAACACTCTGGTATTCTACATAAATAAGCTTAGAATGAGGCTCAGACCTGGTGGATCACACGTCTCAGGGACCCACACAGCTTTCATACTCTACAGCTCCTACCTCTGATTTTCTTAAGAGAGACAGAGACTATTTCCAAACATTGTTTTGTCATTCCAAATTGGTATTTGCTGCCTCAATTATAGGACAGTTATTATTGATTAAAATCTTAGCTAAAAAGAGTCCCATTAAACTACATGAAAATAGTAAATATTGTCTTAATTATCTCAAGGAAATGAGGTTAATGATGGCTTCTCTTCACTAGGGTATAACTCAGTGTTAAAATTCTATGTCTGAGGCATCACTCATGTTTAGATTTAGGGTGGAAATAAGTGTCTCAGGCATGAAACACATTAATCACAACACAGCAATTGTTTGCTCTCACATACTCAAAATCTTCATGTGCTGCCAATCAAGTGTGATTTGCTGAGTTGCTCTCTTTAGCTCGGGTCTGAAAACCATAGATCATTCACGTGATTCTTTTAAATAATTAGATCTATTGATCTATCTGTTTTGGGGAGGGCATGCCACATAGTGTGACTGTCAAGCTCAGGCTTGCTTCTCTCCTCTCACCATCTTCACTGAGTTCTAGGGATGAAACTCAGGTTATCTGGCTTGGTGGCAAGTACCTTTCCTCAATGAGCCATCTTACCAGCCCTGATAATTTTCCCTCTTTCATTGAATAACAGTATCAGTAAGGGAGTTTGCCTGTGTGCACATATTCATGCAAGTGAAGGTCACAAGACAGCTTTCTGAGTTGTCCTTTTGTTTTTCCAAATATCACTGAATTGAGCCAGGTGTGGTGGTGCACGCCTGTAATCCCAGCCCTCAGGAGACAGAGGCAGGCATATCTTTGTGAGTTTGAGGCCAGCCTGGTCTACAAAGCAACTCCAGAACAGCCAAGGCTACACAGAAAAACTTTGACTTGAAACAAACAAACAAACAAAAAAGGATCCTGAATTGAACTCGGGTTGTCAGTCTGTTATGGTGGGAACTCTTGGTGCTAAGTCATCTCCCCAGACCTTCACATAATTTTCATGTGACATATCAGCCTACTCCAGGAGTACATTCAGCAAACCTGACATCTGAACTAAAGTTCATTCCTTGTGTGGTCCATTTGAAAAAGTGAAGGTACTGAATCTGAGGTAGACCTTTCTCTGGGTAGAAAAATGAGGTCTCTTTCTAACCTATTCCAACAAGGATTGATTAGTGTCTTGGCCAACAATGTTAAAAACAGAAACCATCAGAAGGATTACGAGGAGAAAAAGAAAATAACAGAGTCTTCCAAGTTATCACAGAACACCAGTCAGGTAGGCTAAGGGGAAAAGGATGTAGCAAAAGTCAGAATGGTGTGCCTCTTCCCCTGTCCACCTTTACAGAAGGAAATAAACAGGGAGGCACTTAAAGCTCAGGTTAAAAACCAAGCACAGTGGGGTAGGAAAGATGGATAAGTGTTTGAAAGTATGCACTGCTCTTGCAAAAGAACCAACTTCAGTTTCCAGCAGCTATATCAGAAAGTTCACAACAACCTATAACCCCAGCTTCAGGAAATATGGCTTCCAAGGTCACCTGCACACACACACACACACACACACACACACACACACACACACACACACATGCACACCTAAAAGTAAAATAATTCTTTTTTAAAATGTAAGCAAGGCAGGCTTTCTGACCAGGGCTCTGGTGCCTCGAAGGTTCACACAGAAGGTGGATGAACCCCAGGAGTAGGAGCTTTGACTCTGTTGATCAGGTTGGAAGATGGAGAGGCAAGGGGAAAGACAAGGGAGGGGTGGTGGCTTAGTGTCCTCACTGTTGTTTTTGGTGAGAAAAAAAGCTGGAGTGTGGTCCTGAGTGCCAATTCCAGCTCCCACTTCTGGGAAATGTAATGTTCTTACCTCTGAATTTTGTCATCTGTGAGCATAGTGACAATGGACTTAGTGGAAGCTCGAATTTCCTGGGCATTTCTTCTTTGTATAGCTCATCCTGGCATTCACCTCATTTTCTACATAAGGCTTGGAAAGATTAAGAACCTCAAATCACTCATTCACCTAGACCTTAAGGATGTGAAAAACCCACCTTGAATATTTCACGTGTAAACTGCATGCAACACTTAATAGTGACCAACGTGATGATACCCAGAGCCACATCTCAGTGTTATGCCAATAAGTACTGTGCCAGCATCAGAGAGAAGCAGCTGACCACTTTCAGCAGATAAAGTGACATGAGCATTTTCACAGTGCTGTGGAAATTGTGGGAAGTCGTCTTCTTCAGTAACTATCTCAGATTTCCATCTTCTGTTCTAATACAGTGCTTGGCTGGGCTTGAGGATATTTGTGCACAAGCCCCGTGGTTGAGCAAATTTTGCTTGTATACCCAGGAATATATCAGCTTTTTGACATTGTAGGTCTTCACAATCAAAAACATGTTGCTACTTGTTTGATTTTTCCTATCAGGGAAGGAGTAACTCCATCATGAATTATTAGCCATGTTGTGTTCCAGGGCACTCAGGTGGCATAGGACACAACAGAGAGCTCCTGACTTTCCCTCAGCGAAACAGTCAGAACTAATGCACACACAAAAGAGAAAACCAGTCATGCACATCTCGAGTTTCTTCATTTCTTAATTAGAAACAGATCTTAATGACTAATTTGCTGGAAGTGTGATAAGAAAAGAGACACCTTTTATAGCCTAAAATTATTTTAAACAAACAAGTTAGAGGCTGCTACACTTCTGGTGTAGATTTATAAAATGTGAGTGTGTGTGTGTGTACATGTGTGCACATGCACATTCACATGTGAGTGCAGACATGAGTGTGTCAGGACTAGTATAAAGAGGCAGAGAACAACCTTGCGTGTCAGTGTTCATACCTTCCACATTGCTGAGAACATGATCTCTTTGTTGTCTGTGGCTCCCTCACCACAAAATCCCTGGGCTTAGATGTTCACAAGACCAAATCCAGCCTTTGTGTGGATTCTGGGGTGGAACTCTGGTCTCATAGTTCAGTCAGTGCTGTACACAACAAGCCACCTCCCCAGCCCCCAGTGCACTGTTTAGCTATCATCTTTGCTTCAATGGCTGACTAAAGAAATAAAAACATAAAAATTATTCTCATGAAGTTGCTTGTCTCATATTTTGGCAAAATTGCTATAATAATTCTCTGAATCTCTCTCTATCATCTTCCACAGATGATAAAGGTTGTCTAGGACACAAAGGAGATGGATTTTAAAAATAGAATCTAGTGAGACTTTGTGTAAGACTGCAGATGTGAGCTTCTATTGAGGTTAACAGCACTGCGCTGTTAAATTCCCCCTGACGTGTTGTGTAGTGGCCCAGGAAGTCTGGAGAAGGTGGTGAAGTTTCAGCACATCATAGCACTTTGACAAACTTGTCACCAGGTAAAATAAAATACATGGATGTTTGCTTCTTTCCCCCTGAAATATAAAGTAATTATGGCTATATAAAAACCTTTTACCATAACTAATTAACTAGAAGCTCTTCATAAACTATGTGTCGACAGCACCATATGTCTAATTATCTTTTTTCACCCCGTTGTGATGTTGAATAATGAAGAAAACATTACCTGACGAAGTCCTTTATTTTGTGATGATGTCTCTGGAGACAAAGGAGACACAAAGGCTTAAATGCCACCTTCAATTACATCTTGGCCGTGGCAGGCTTTCAGCTCATTTTGATTTGCATGGAAAACACATGAAAGAAAAAGAACACGAGAAAGAAAGGAAGAAAGGAAGGAGGGAGAAAGAGAGGGAAGGAGGTTGATTCTTAAAATCATGAGCTGTGAAGGCTGGAGAGATGACTCAGCAGTCACAACCTCTTACTGCTCTTTCAGAGGACCTAGGTTTGAGCCTAGTACCCACCTGGCCGCTTAAAACATCTGTAACTCCAGTTCCAGGGCTCTAACACTGTTCTGGCCTCCATAGGCATAAAACATACAAATAGTGTACAGACATATGCGCAGGCAAAACACCCATGCACAGAAAATATAAGATAAAATCGTGAGATTTGGGTCTGGAGAGGTGGCTCAGAGGATTTGGGTTCAATTCCTAGCAACCATACAGTGGCTGACAACTGTCTACAACTCTAGTACCAGGAGATCCAGCACCCTCTTCTGGCCTCTACAGACAGTAAGCATGTGTGTATACGGTATAGTTACATACATGCAGGTAAAGCAGCACATACACATAATCTTTAAAAAATAATAAAATAAATTATGGATCATGCTCCATACTGCTTAAACGGCACATTGCCTAGGCATGGCAAACTTCTCATATGAAGAAGGTCATGGCTTAGCTGTTTACTGCTATTGGGCATTATGACTTCTGTTTTGATAATCCCATCTATAAATTTATTCTCCCCTTGCTTGCTGATGAAATACTCTAAATCTAACCAGAGGTGCATGAGCTTATGTAACAGAGGTAGAAAATTAGTTTTCTTATTTGTTTCAGGAATAGAAAAGGGTTTGTTATTTGTTTGAGACACGATCTCATTATATAGCCCAGGCTGGCCTTGAACTGCTGCTATCCCTCTGTCTCAGCCTTCTGAGTACCAAGATTCCAAGATTCTGCTACCACATAGAGCTGTCTCATTCATTCACTCATTTCATAAGTATTTATTTCTTTAATCTTTGAAAAGAATTGCTTTAACATTAGCTATATGCACTTTGTACAGAACCAGACATTCTCGGGAATAGTGAGTATTTTCCATTTTTGCAAATTCCTAAGTCTGTGCCCCACTTCAGAATTTTCACAGGACTGGGCTACTAAGCACATTTAGTTTTTACCTGGAGCTAACTTTGTACTTGGGAATTAAGAAGAGCTCTCCAAAGGAGAGGTTTGGGGCCCTCCCACATCAGGTTTGGATTCTTTTCCTGAGGTCCCTGATGGAGCACAGGCTGACCGGCATCAGCTAGCAGTGTGTCTAGGCTAACTTCAGCTTGTGAAATGTGGGTCCTGGGGCTTCCAAGGGATGATTGTGCTGCTGGCCCTCCGGTTATACTCTGAGCCACATGCTTTCCAGGGGAGTTCTTGCTTAAATAATCTTTACCTTCTTCTTCATCCACACCTCTGTCTTCTGGGAACACCAAATACTGCTACTTGAACTTAATCTTGGAGCTTGCTCACTCTCTATTTCTCCACCATGGCATTTCTTGTTACAGAAGTTTACTTAACAAGTAGATTGTAAGGTAGCACATCTTAGAATCTTCCTGGCCCAGCATAGGCCATGCTAAGATTTGTTGATTTACTTTAGTTTAATTACATTGGAATATTGTTTTCTTTATACTATGCTGGGAATTCATTTCTTTCCAAAGAAATACACCAGACACAGGTTTTCCAAAGCCTTGAAAAGATTCATGTGATGGTAGCTGTGGTTCTCAAATATGCTATCTAGTTCTAGCCCCAAATATAAGACTTGTTTCCCTAATCCCACTAACCTGTCCCCAGAGAGGTCCAATAGGAAAAATGCCACTAGTAGCTTCCCTAAAGCTTTACTTACCTAAAAGTTTTAACTTATATTACCAGCTTTGCTTATCCCATGTCTCTGGTCCCAACCTGGTATATCTTAAATCAAATAACTGTCTTCTCTCATGTGGTAATTTGAATAAAAATGGCCCCATAGTCTCATAAGGAGTGGCATTATAGGAGGTGTGGCCTTTTTGAGTGGGTATGGCCTGTTGGAGTAGGTGTGGCCTGTTAGAGTAGGTGTGGCCTTGTTGGAGGAAGGGTGTCACTATGGAAGCCAGCTTTGATATCTCATGTGCTCAAGTCAGATCTCTCCCTGCTGCCTGCAGATCAAGATGTAGAACTCTCAGCTTCTTCTCCAGCACCATGTCTGCCTACATTCTGCCATGTTTCCTGACATGACAATAATGGCCTAAACCTCTGAAATTGTAAG
>CM053762.1:69521323-69597454 GCA_028658305.1 Pachyuromys duprasi
GAAGCCAGCTTTGATATCTCATGTGCTCAAGTCAGATCTCTCCCTGCTGCCTGCAGATCAAGATGTAGAACTCTCAGCTTCTTCTCCAGCACCATGTCTGCCTACATTCTGCCATGTTTCCTGACATGACAATAATGGCCTAAACCTCTGAAATTGTAAGCCAGCCCCCATTAAATGTTTTCCTTTATAAGAATTGCTGTGGTTTTGGTGTCTCCTCACAACAGTAAAACCCTAACTAAGGTACTCCATTAAAATAAAAATTTCTTAACTGAATAAATTAAATGTATAATGAGCCTATTTACTTAAAAAGATCTTGCAGGCAAATGCGCTTCATTTACACATGTCCCTCTACCAACATAAAGAAAATACTAAGTTGGTAGAGTGTTTTCTTAGCATGTACAGGCTCTGGGTTTGTTCTGCACCATAAGCTGGGTGGTGGTACATGCCTATGAGGTCATCCTTAGCTACATAACAGATCTGAGACCAACCTGGGCTATATGATATGCTATTTTTTAAAAACTAAGGAAGAAAAACTATGGTGATTTATTCATTTCTGCTATCATTGCCTTCCTTGTGATGTCCCACAACCTCCCTATCCCATCCCAAATATACCTGAGATCTCTATCTCACTGACCCAGTCTCAGGAAAATTAACTTTTCTCTGATATGGTACAGCTGTGATTGTATGTTGAAGCTATTTGGTGTATTCTGTGTATTTTTCTTTATTTTTGCAACCTACCATCTAAATAGTTTATTGTTGTTCCACTTTGACATTTTATGCCTTATCAAAAATGTTAAATTTAATTATTAAAATTTGCTAAAAAAAATCTATGACCTATGCCTGTGCATTTCCCCGTGTGCCTGGCATCTGTTCATCCATTCAACAATTAATTTTTGAGAACCATAATAGTGGAATGGTTGATTAATAACCCAAATAAGGTAAAATATATGTACATAACTGAATTTAATGCCCTAATATTGCATAATCCAGGCCCTTCTGCATATAGCATCCTTTGTGACATCCTTCTGAAGCAGATGGGGTAAAGTAAACTGTCATACATAGCACTTAATTGGTAAATTCACTTTGACAGAATTTTAAGCCAGCATGTAAAAAACAAAGATATTAAGTGGAATGATATAAAATTTAATTGTGGCATGTCAAACAGAGTCTTAGAACAGCATTGTAAAAGTACCAGAGTCGAGCAGCAATTTGGAAAGTAAGACACGGCTGGATCGATTTATGACTGATTTGACCAAATCAACAATCCAGTAAGGAAAGCTAGCTCTTAAATTTGGACTGAAAGCTTGACAGAGAGTAAGACAGCCTGACCTCTATGCTTAACACATTCCATAAGTAGACAGCAAACATTAAAAATGCCCCGTAGCTCAATGTCTTCAGCCAAAAAGAACTAATCCAATTGAGCGAGACCAAAGCAAACGACTGGGAATGTATGGTTCTGGGGTGTCTCTGAGGTATTCAAACCTGAGTCAATTTAAGGACTTGTAAGTTAATAACTAGGACTTTACACATAATCCTGTACTTTACAGGTAGCCAGTGAAGGTTTTATACAACCAGGGTAATGTGATTTTCATGCTTGGTGTCAGTCAAAATGTCAGTAGCTGAGTTCAAGACCAAGTGAAGTTCCTGCTTCAGTCTATTAGGACAGACAGGCAGGCAGGTGTAGTCTACATGCTGGGGAGCAAAGAGCACATGCCAGTGAGGAAGAGCAGGGCCAGAAGCAGGATGTGAGGGGAGAAGGCTGCTGGGCCACAGCCATGTTTAAAAGTGTTTCTGGTAAATAATTGAACAGGAAGCTTAAAAGATACGTCAGGGTGGAAAATTAAGCACAAATTCATAGTAGAAATCTGTGGAGTGAACAGCTTTCAAAGCTGCAGTTCTGGGCAATTTTCGGATTTGCAGTAATGGTGAGAAGCCAGAAGCAGTATGGACTTTTCTTAGTGTTCATCATCAGCTGTTAGTAGCGAGGCAGAGACCATCCAGAAGTTAGGCAAAATAAGAATGCTTTTAAACACACACACACACAAACACACACATATACAGAGAGAGAGAGAGAGAGAGAGAGAGAGAGAAAGAGAGAGAGAGAGAGACAGAGACAGAGACAGACAGAGAAGAGACAAAGAGACAGAGATAGGGGCAAAGACAGACAGACAGGGAGAGACAGAGACAGGCAGACAAAGGAACAGGAGAGAGAGATGCTTGCATCCATTTTTCGAGATGGGATCCTGCTATGTAGCCCAAGCCAGCCTTGAACTCGTGATCTTCCTGCTTCAGTCTCTTGAGTGCTTGGAATTACCTAAATGTACTACCACCACCCTCCTTTGGGATGGATATTGTTAATGTGTTGATTGGTTTTCTTTTTAAAAAGAGAATGAGCCAAGAACTGTATGTGAGTAAAGGTCTATGTTTTGATTTCTCAGTAGAAATACTCTGATGTCAGATCATTACAGATTTTACCCTGGTTTATGCTGAGAAAAACAAAATGGGAAAGCCACCAAAATCAATTGAACACTTTTAATATGTTCCAATCACTGCATTCTTGGCACATATGTTTTTTTACTCTCATTTAAATTATTGCAAGGTAGGTAGAAATTACAAACAGTTGTTCAGAGAAGTGTATAGTGCTAGCTCCTGACCACCTGACATTTGTGTGCAAACCAGTCACACAAGCACCTCCTGGGCTGTAGTTTGAGATGCAGAACTTCAGGCCTAGTTTTCCACCTGCTACCTTAGTCAACAACCATTCCAAGCATCCCTTTTGATAGATGAAAATGAATGATAATGTTGGGCCCCTCACCAAGAAAGCCCACTCAGAGAAAATCCCTGGAGTAGGACTAGGCAGCCAGATGAAGAAATGCGATCCGACTGGCTCTCAAGTGCAGAAGCTTATGGGCCTGAGGAGGAAAGATTCCAGGCAAACCTATTGAGCAACAACTATTCATTACAAAACAGAGGTCAAGATAGAAGGTTCTAGAGTCAAATTATCTAGATTTTGTTTTGGAACTTCTGAGCACTGGCTTTGTGAGCTTGGGCAACTTAATCTTGCATGGCTGAGCCTCAGCATTTGTACAGTGAAGTTGTGGTGAGGTTTACAGAAAAATCCCAGTGGTTTCCAGCTCCCCAAAGGCCTCATACTAGACTATGGAGGCTCTGTGTGGTATGGCACAAGGCCTATACGGTGCACCCCTATTCCATCAAGGAACTTAGTATTGGAAGGGGAAGCGGTCATTTTACTGTAATGGCAACAAATGCTGTACTTTAAGAGCAGGGAACTCTGGGAATGGTAAGATTGCTGCCTAACCTATATAGAGAAGGAGGGAATATCTCTGAGGTGATGGAACTTTCTCTTCTTGTGGTCTAAAGCTTGATAAGGAGATATTCATGACAGAGGGACCAGCATTAAAAATTCTAATAAGGAATTTCTCTCTGTGGTGGCTAAGTGATGCTTGAATGAGGGTAGTGAATGCAGAGGGCAAGGTGTCCTGGCCTGTGGAAGAGGTTGACCCCTGAAAACTCCTCGTATTCAAACAACTTGGAAATAATGCTACAGAATCAAAAATATTCTTGTCACCGGGATGGCGAGGGTAGCTCAGTTGACTAAACGCTTGCAGCATCCTTAGAACTCACACAAAAAAAGCCATGCTTTTTTTGCTTGTAATTTGAGTGCTGGGAGGCAGAGACAGGTGGATTCCTGGGGCTCACTGTCCAGCCAGCCTAGCCGACTGGGTGACCTTACAGTCAGTAAGATACCCTGTCTTAAAAACAAGTGTGGGGCTAGAGAGATGGCTGGTCTAGAAGTTGCCTTGGTCATGGTGTGTTATAATAGAAATAGAAGAGAAGCTAACACTGAGACCTAACTGTTTTAGATTAAAATCACAGGTATATACTCACTTATAAGTGGCTCTTAGTCATATAGCACAGGATAGACATACTATAATGCACAGACCGCAAGAAGATAAGCCTGCTGTGCATCTTAGGCTTCATGTTGGCCCACTAGTGAGGGGCATGGGGGAGATCTCTGACATGGACTATGTTGCCTGCTTCCTTATCACTTCCCCATGATGGGACTTCCCTACCAGGCCACAGGGGAGGAAGAGGAACTCAGTCCTCATGTGAACAGATGAGCTAGGGTTTCTGGGTAAGGAAGGGAGGGTGGGACTGGCAGGAGAGGAGGGAGGGACCTATGACCATGATGCAAACTGAATTAATAAAAAATTTAAAAACCACAGGTACAGCAGCTTTGCATTAAAGAATCTTCCCCCATAATCATCCCATTAACACCTCCTGAGTTGCCAGTGGTGCTGCATGTAGGGTTTCTCTTCCCCTTAGTGCATATAGAACTAGTTTACAGCAACAGTAACAGCAGGTTTATCGGTACTGGGATCCAAACAGTGAATGCATACTGAGTGTCATCTACCACGCTCGGCAGTACAGATGCAGCAGCAGGCATGACTTGACATATATGGTCATAATTTTCAGGGACTTCAAGATTACAGGATCAAATCTCCAACTGTCACAGCTCTCACTACTTTCCCAAGTCCTCTTCTGACCTCTGTGGGTTCCAGGCATACACATGGCACACAAATATAAATGCAGGAAAAACCCCCATATACATCTAATTTAAAAACAAAACAAAAAAGAATAAATATGAAGAAAACAAACCTGGGTATTGTGGTGTATGCCTGGAATCCCAGTATGTGGGAGACAGAGGCAGGAGAATTAATGTGCAATGTGCAATTAATGTGCAAGAGAATCCTAGTTTACATAGACAGTTTTATGGTAGGCAGAGTAACACAGTAGGACCATATCTCAATAAGAAGCTGAAGGAAAGAAAGGGGGTGGTAGGCCGGGGAGAGCGTGGGAGGACAGGAAGGAGGAAGAAAGTCTGCTACTTGCTAGATAACAATATGATGAATGCATCAGAAATGTCTTTCTGTGCTTAGTTTTTAGAAATTATTTTCTTTGAGTTTCAGTATACTTACAGTTGTAAGGTATGAAAATTGACATAAATATGTAAAATTCTCATTGAATCAATCGATTTACTTTTTTCTTATTAAAACCTAAAATTCTGGCCCGTTCTCTAATATCCTATCACTTGCATCTCTTGGGAAGAAATGTGAGATACGCTGTAAGCCTCCTGTCCTGGTGTCTCCAGAGGGTCTGCTGGTGCTCATGGCTGTAAGAAAGGAGCTATCAGCTGAATTCTGGAGCTGCAGCATGGAGGGCTAGAACTTTTCTCTTGGCTACAGCTGTGCCTTGATTCTCTTCTTCTGTGAGCTGGCTAGGTTGCCCCATCAGGGGGAAGTGATAAAAAGAGGGCACCTGAGTTCATGTCAGAGGCAGCCCCTGCTCCCCTTACTCAGGAACCCATATGGAAACTGAGATGCCTATAGGCTACATATGAGCAGGGGACCTAGGTCCTCTCAGTGCACCGTCATTGGTTGGATTATCAGTCTCTGCAGGAACTCCTGGAACCAGATTTGTTGGCTTTGTTGGTCTCCTGTGGAGCTCCTGTCCCCTCTGGGTCCTTCTTCCCCTGCTTCTTCCATAAGACTCCCTACACTCTGCCCAAAGTTTGGCTGTGAGTCTCTGCATCTGCTTTGATCCCCTGCTGGATGGAGTCTTTCAGAGGACTTCTACAGTAGGCTCCTGTCCTGTTTTCTCTCTTCCACAGCTTCTGGTGTCTATCCTGCTTCCCTTCTTAGTGGGAATTAATCATCTTCTCTAGGGTCCTCCTTGTTTAGCTTCTGTAGGTTTTAGTATGTTTATCCTATATTATATGGCTAATATCCTCTTATAAGTGAGTATATACCATAAATGTCTATCATATATTCTGTGAACGGTAATACTTTGACTTTTTCCTTTCCAATTTGTATCCCCTTTATCTCCTTTAGTTGTATTATTGCTCTATCTAAGACTTCAGCACCATGTTGAAGAAATACAGAGAGAGTGGGCAGCCTTGACTTGTCCCTGATTTCAGTGGGATTCATTTAAGTTTCTCTCCATTGAGTTTGATGTCGGTGATAGGCTTTCTGTATACTGCCTCTACTATGTTTAGGTACGTGCCTTGTATCTCTGATCTCTCCAAGACTTTAAATATGAATGGGTGTTGGATTTTGTTAAATGTTTTTTTGGCATCTAAGGAGATGATCATGTGGTTTTTTCTCCTTTAGTTTGTTTGTATAGTGGATTACATTGATGGATTGCCGTATATTGAACCACCCTGCATGCCTGGGATGAAGCCTATTTGGTGGATATCTTTTATGTGTTCTTGAATTTGGTTTGCAAGTATTTTATTGAATATTTTTGCATCAATGTCCATAGGAGAGATTGGTCTAAAATTCTCTTTCTTTCTTGGGTCTTTGTGCGGTTTAGGTATCAAGATGACTGTGGCCTCACAGAATGAGTTTATTAATGTTTCTTCTGTTTCTATCTTATAAAATAGTTTGAAGAGTATTAGAATTAGCTCTTTTTTGGAGGTCTGGTAGAATTCTGTGATGAAACCATCTGGTCCTGGGTTTGTTTTGTTTTGGTTTGGTTTTGGTTTTGTTTTGCATGGGAGACTTTTGATGACTGTTTCTATTTCCTTGGGGGATATAGAACTGTTTAATTTAGTTACCTGATCTTGATTTATCTTTGGTAAGTGGAATCTATCAAGAAAATTGTCAATTTCATTTTGATTTTCAAATTTTGTGGCATATAGGCTTTTGAGGAAGACCTAATGATTCTTTGAACTTCCTCAGTGTCTGTTGTTTTGTCCCCCTTTTCATTTCTGATTTTGTTGATTTGGATAGTGTTTCTCTGCCTTTTAGTTAGTTTGGCTAAAGGTTTGTCTATCTTGTCGGTTTTCTCAAAGGACCAGCTCTTGGTTTCATTGATCCTTTGAATTGTTCTCTTTGTTTCTAGTTTATTGATTCCAGCCCTGAGTTTAATTATTTCTAGCTTTATACTCCTCTTGGGTGTGTCTGCTTCTTTTTCCCCCCACTAGGGCTTTCAAGTGTGCCATTAAGTTGCTTGTATGAGATATTTTGAATTTATTTACGAAGGCACTTAGTGCACCGCTTTCATTGTGTTGCATAAGTTTGGATAAATTGTGCCTTCATTTTCATTGAATTCTAGGAAGCGTTGAATTTCTTTATTTCTTTCCTGACCCAACTGTCATTGAGTAGAGAGTTGTTCAGTTTCCATGCGTGTGTAGGCTTTTTGCTTTTTCTGTTGTTGAGGTTTCCAAGCAAACAGACCCAAGAAGCAATCTGGAGAAGCCATCCTAATATCTAATGAAATAGACTTTCAACCAAAATTAATCAAAAGAGATGAAGAGGGACACTTCATTCTCATCAAAGGAAAAATCCACCAAGAGGACATCACAATTCTGAACATCTATGCCACAAAGGGCTCCTGCATCTATAAAAGAAACATTACTAAAGTTAAATCATGCATTAATCCCAATACATTAATAGTGGGAGACTTCAAAACTCCACTCTCAACAATGGACAGATTATTGAAACAGAAGCTAAATAGAGAAATAATGACACTTACAGAGGTCTTAAATCAAATGGACCTAATAGAAGTTTACAGAACTTTTCACCCAAACACACAAAAATATAACTTCTTCTCAGCATCTCACGGAACCATCTCCAAAATTGACCATCTGGTTGGGCACAAAGCAAGCCTCAACAGATAAACGAAGATTGAAATAATCCCTTGTATCCTATCTACCCACAACCAGTTTTGAAGGCACTATTCTTTCCCCACCAGTTACTGGTGCTGGATTCTTATCGAACCAACTGGCCGTGGGAGTTTGGGTTTGTCTCCTTTAAGACTTCAATGCCTGCCCTTAGTGACTCACTTCCTCCAGCAAGGCAATGCCTGAACCTCAGCTCAGACTTGAGGCTCAAGTGTTTGAAGTACAATACTTACCATTATGAAGTCTTCTGCTCTTATAGATACATTGTGGGTTAACTACAAAAAACAAAGATCTTCAATATTTTCCTAACATTGGTCCTCAGCAAGCATCTAAGCAGGACATCTTTGGATGTACAACATTAGGGCATTGGTTTTAAAAGTTGCTGACTTGAATTTCACTACAACTCATTCAATAAAATTTGGCTTGGGATTAGAACAGAATTTCTAACATTTTCCTAAACATACTTCTGCTGTTGGAGTAAATATTTATGTGAAGAGGCTCAGCATTGATAATTATCAAGTCAAACTATCAATCAACCCCGAAAAATGTTGAAGATGTTCTATGTCCTGTGTATTGATATTCAACCTCAAGTAACTCTTTATGTAAAAATAAACCTGCACATCTATCTCTTTAGTATCCAATTTTAAAAAATATTTAGTAAATAGTAAAGTTACATATATATCAAAGAATAATTTTAAATAAATTTCTTTAGGATTTATTATTGGCAAAAGTTTGATTTTTATACCTATTTTATATACCCAGAGTCACATTTAAAAGATAAAAAAAGAAGACACTTATTTGGGAGAAGGTATGAGTAGATTGGGAGGATTTAGGGAATATGGTAGATGGTGAACAGGATCAAAGAACATGTATGAGATTCTCAAGAGATTAATAAATTGTTATATTTTAAATTCTTATCTGGTGAAGAAAGTCACAAGTGACAGAAGTACAAGAAGCTTTGCTTGAGGGTCCCTGGGTGCTTTTATTAGAGAACAGGAGCAGAAAGGTTTGGTTACAGGTAAGTCCCTGTTATTAGGATGCTAGTGCCTGTAGACCCAAGTTAGTTTTGGCAGGGTCTGAATGCAGTATGTAAAGGTCTCATAGCTCTCCCTGAGCACGAGATAGTAGGATATATCTAGGGGGACAAGTGACCCCCCCAAGTCTATAACCAAAGCCAGGGTAATCATAAGAGCTTTCTCTTGCTTCCAAGTCCAACTCCTTGACAGCTTCTCCTTCCTGGGTTGGGGGAGGAGTTAACTCTCCACTCTACCCTGCTTCCTTGGAACTCTTCCTAAGATCTCTATTGAGGATGTTCTGGATGCACTTCAGATTCTGTAGCTAGGCTCTGGGATTTCATTATCTCATTCTTAACTTGAGCTTCAAGAGAAGCAAGAAACAAACTCTGTCTTAAAGATGAAAAAAATAAGATTTGGGGTAGAGCCTGTGAGAAGCCACACCAGCTTTCTGATAATAAATAAGAGAACTCTGACTTGTTTTCTGTACATTGAGAGCATACCCATATGTACATTGATATATGAATGAGAAAACACTTCCAGTATTGAGGCCAACAGTCCACCACAAAGCTATGCACACAAACTGTTTTTAAGTATTTTTCTCTGATTTCTGGGAATATATATATATGGCATTTAGCATTATTACATTCAAATTTTAAGTTTCTTCATTTGTAGCTAACAAAACTAAAGTAAACTACTTTGTCATGTAAATAAAGTCTATTAAGATACTTATAAAAGTCTATTCATGTACAATAGAAAATCTTACTTTAGTGTAAAATAATTATTTGATCATTTTCAAGTCTTGATAAACATTCACATTTTCTATTCTCCTCTCATGTATTACATCCCAACTGTAGTTTCCCCTACTACCCCTCCAGACCCTCCACCTCCCACCTTCTTTCTCCCTCAGGAACACTACCCCCTCCTCCTCAGAAAAGAGTAGGTCTCCCAGAAACATTAACCAAACTCAGTATATCAAGCTACAGTAAGACCGGGCATACACTGTCACATCAAGGCGGAGGCACCCCAGAAGGAGAAGAGTCCCACAGTCCAGCAAAGAGTCAGAGACGGCCCCGCTCCCACTGTTAGGAATCCCAAAAGAACACCAGTTTCCTCAGCCATAACATCTATGCAGAGAACCTTCACCTTTAACGAGAGTTTATTTATAAGACCTTTAGATTTGATGGGTTCTGGAGCCATCTGTAGTTATCTGTTAAGAAAGAAAGCAGTGATCGTTTCATTCTGCTCCTCTATCCCTGTTAAATTATTGATTATAATCACAACTGGGGAAATGGCTCAGTCAGGAAAGTGCATGCCTTAAACACATGAGGGCTTGAATTCTATCAGCAGAACCCACATGTAAAAAAAAAAATGTTAGGTGGATCTGGAGAGACAGCTCATCAGCAGAGCGTAGTCTCTGTTCTTCTGGAGCACCTAGCTTTGGTTCCCAGCATTCACTTCAAATGACTCACAATTGCCTCCAGATCCAGGTTGCTTGACACCTTCTTCTGGACTTTGTGGGACCTGCACATATGTGGGGGGAGGGGGAGACACAGAAGGAGATGGAGATAGAGACAGAAGACAGAGAATAAATATTGTTTCAATACAGATTTTAAAAAATAAAAAAGATTTTTACAATCATGTATTTGTAATCCTAGTACTGAGGACACAGAAAAATGTGAATCATTGTCCAGCCAGCTTAACTAACTATACAGGTTCCGAACCAGTGAGAGACCTTGCCTCAAAAACAAACAAAACAAAACACCAAAAACAAAACAAAACAAAACATGGTAATGGAGCCTGAGAACCAACAGTCAAATTTGTTTTTAGCCTTGGCATATACACATGCACACATACCTGTACAAATGCGCGCACACATGCATTTTTTAAAAACCACAAATCAACACTATATGACACTCTTGGGTCATTCTAGAAACATAGAAGTCTAAGTTTTCAAAGCAAATTCCAAAGGTATTTGTACATGACAAACAATCCTGCTTGTGAAATTCCCATTCCGTGTTCACATCTGCAGCAGTCTGTCACATGTCTGTACTACACGGCCAGCTTAGAGAGTGACAGTGCTAATTCCTGGGTAGAAATTTTGAGCATTAGAAATCTATTGTCCCAAACATGATGCAAGCTCCCAAGTTTCTTATTTCCGTATGTTTCCTTCAGGTTCAATTTGTGAAAGCCTTGTGGCTTTTATCCCACAAGTCATACCTATAATCTTTTTGGTCATAAAAAAACATAGAATTATAGTTTCAGCAAAATGTGTCCTCAAGCCACAGGCTAAGCTGAAATTTGTTCTTTAGTCGCCACAGTGAGGGACAGTCATGGCCTTTACTACACAGAAATTCTGTCCTCATCATTTTCAACCTGTCACATGCCATTGTGTGTGGTGACAACTGCAATGTGTGTTTTTCTGAACTTTGAAGCATATTGTAAAACTGCACACTGCACACGTGTGAAGGGCACGTCACAAGGACTTTGTACTTAGAAACTCCCAGAAGTCCAGACATAACTGGCAGACATTCAGTGATCTGTCGGCATCATCTGCCCCCTTTCACTTGTAGCCATGTGGAGTTCCATTCACCAACAGTTCTGCATGGGTGTGAATGACAGTTCTGATCCCAGATAATCACGTTTCCTTCAGAACCGATAAGACAGTGAATGGGTAGACTCTTACGGCCTTAAGTTGCTGACTCAGAAATATTACAATGAATTAAACAGCACTTTCCACTTTGTAATATATGTCCACTCTTGACCCTCTGGGTATATGTATAATTTATATTGTAAATGTATAATTTATATTGAATATATGTATAATATGCATAATTCATATTTATATTGTTGCTGATGTTTTAAGATAAAAGTTTGGAAGACACTTCCTTTGCTGCACTTTCTGCCTTCAGCAGTAGCCAGATGGGGTATGGCTTTATTAAAATTAGCAAGGCCAGCATAGTACCATCCAAACGCCCTGCCACCCTTCCCCACTGTCAGTATATGTGTAATCAGATGTAATAAAACCCTTGGTCCTTGCCAGTGATGATTTTCTTGGCTTTCTTAGCAAATGATACAGATTCTTAGTTTTGCTTTTAGTCAATTGCATTTATATGTCTGGACAGGAAAGAGGATGTTTTAAAGCCATTTAAGCAGGTCTTAAGTTTGAGGTCACAGATATGTGGTAACTCCCACACCAGGCTGCAAACATCTGATGTCCCAGATGGGAGTAATAACAACTCTCTTCTTATTTTCATAACTGCATTATAGAAAATGTCTGCTGGCTTCCTCCTCAGCGAGTTTAATTCACACCAATATTTTAAGGAAGATTAGAAAAGGTGGGGGGATGAAAGAAACATCTCTGACAGACAGAAGTCCAGTTTTTATGTGTCCCTTATACAAAAGATTCAGACGTAAATTACAGTGTGCAACAGATCCTGTAGGCTTATTTACAAATCAAATCAGCCATGGATTTATGCTCTGTGCTGAAGAGCAACACACACCACAAACATGCATATTTTAGTCCGATTTTAGAGTTTATGTTTATCCTATAAAGTAAGCTTCTCTACTGATTCTTGTCTTTTAATAAATCCAGGTAAAAACCCATCTACCCTCACTGGGAACACTGACCTTAAGAGACACAGCATTTTCACCACCAGCAGCAACTGAACAAAGGAGCTAAGGTGACACCCACGATCGTATATTGCTTGCTTTGCTGGAGTTGTTTGGCTTCCAGGAAGTAGTAAAAAAGTCAGAGACTTGGCTCCTACCTGAAAGGGACCCCTGAGAGACTGAGCACAGCACCACAGGTCCAGAATGACAGCGTAGAGTCATGCTCTGCTGCCTCCCTGAGAAGAGGGCACTGCGGGCAGCATCCTAACTAACACAGGACTGGCAGTACAACAGTCCTCAGGAGCAGGCACTAAACGCAAGGGTGATGGGGTGGCTGAGATGCTGCCGAGCTGCCTGACCTACCTTTGATCCTTAGAACTCACTTGATAAAAAGGAGAGAAGCAACTTCAGAGAGCTTCCTTCTGAGTACGTGCATGTGCACACACCCACAAATACATACATGATTAGTATCATGCTACAACATAAGCAAGATCTCTAGGACTAGGCTGCTTTTGTTCAGTTTTGGGTATTGAATCCAAGGCTTTATGCATTTTAAACAAGTGTTCTACCATTGAGCTCTGGCTCCAGCTAGGACCAGGCATTTTCTCCCCGAGGGCAACTTTGTGGAGTCTCTCTCTCCCCTTCTGACTTTTACATAGGTTATGGAAATGGAACTCAAGTCACAAGTTTGTGTAGGAAGCACTTTAACCAACTGGGTCATTCCACTGACCCACAAAACCCACTTTAAAAAGCCAAGTATGTGACATGCACATGGAACCCCAGTTTTGGGGAGGTAGAGATAGGCAGACCACTGAGGCTTGAAATCCAATGTTTGTGTGAAAGACACTGTCTAAAAATTAGTGAGTGTTGTCATGAGAATTCTGGAGTTGTGGTTTCTTTAAATATACAGAAGTATACAAATATGCTTTCATTTTAATCCCAGGTCCGAGGTATGGGGCTGCTTTACAGCAGGTGACTATGATTTGCCTCATGCTCTAGCTGAGGCAGGTTTTGCCAGCTGCAGATAGTTTCTGCAATTGTGTGATGTTTGGAATTCTGGGGACTTTTCACAGGGTATACAAATGCTAGGTACCCAAGAAGCAGGGAAGTTTGATAGCTGCTGATGGTTGCTGTTGGTTACTGTTAGTTGCTGTTGGTTGTAGTTTGTTAAGTAATTATGTTCAAAGAAGAAACAACAATATGATGAAGACCAAACTTGTCCCAAGGAGCTCAAGGCCCCTAATTACCAGGAAGTAGTTTAACAATAATGTTGCCTGTTCTGAGCCTTGGCTTTATTCAGGGATCTTTCTTTTCTTCTCTATCATTTTCCCCTTTCATATCTAGTGTTAGGAGTTTAAAGGGGAAGAAGAAAAGGGATGGAGAAGGGGGGAAAGAAAGAACCCACAAAGTAGCCAACAGCAGCTACAGGATAGAACTAGAGAGTTTACTTTCTGATTTGAGCACTTGTTTCTGTTGCAGAGGACCTGGGTTCAGTTCCCAGCACCCGCATGGGGCTTATAACACCCCTGACTCCAGTGCCATACGATCTGACATTCTCTTTTGACTTACACAGGCACCAGGCACACACATTTAGGCATGAAGACAAAACACTCATACAGTGAAAAATCTTAAATTAATAAATAAAAATAAATATTTTTAAGTGGCTGGTATCTGGGCAACAACACTCACCTTCTGGCTCCCATATGCATGTACACACACACACACTCACACATATACACACACACACAAAACTTAATTGCTTTCTTATAGTACCTTATCAGAAGAACTTAATGACTGCATTTCCAGGAACAAATAGCTTGGAACCTCAGCTTTCTCATATAAAATTAGGTCATGGACAGTAAACTGCATAATAGTACAAACATTATCATGATCATCAAATGGCCTTTATGGTTTGGCCTGTTAATTACAAAAGTTTTACCTGTATAAAGTGTAGGGAGCGATGCTCTCAGGGGACATGCTGGCAGCTACCCCACTGGGTGCTGGTGAGTGGGACCACAGGTAGCCTCTGTTGGTCAGACTACCACCCAGATGGACCACTCCAGCCACCCAAGGAAAGAACATTACAGACAGCTGGCATTCCTCAGCCTGTGCCTGAGGCTCCTCCAGACACTGCTATGAAAGGCCTGAGCAGGAAACCCAGGACTGTTAAGAGAGAACTGCAGTAGAGAAGACACTCAAAAGGGACCTATCATGTACCTAGGGGACGAACACACAATGCTTTAATTTTGCAATGTCCTTTGAAACATGCAAATAATTCATTGAAAATCTGGAAATATTCAGTTATCCATTATCATTATTAAACAGTTAGATATAATGGCTTTCCCGAGAATTTATAAGAGGTAAGTATGAAATTTATTGGGATGTTGAAAGGACTCCCAAAGATCCCATGCTAAAGGCTTGGTCACCAGCCTGTGGAACTATTGGAAGATGAAGCAACCTTAGGTAAGAGGACCAGCCACCAAGAAGATAATTATAGAGGTACCTTAAAAAAAACTGAAAATAGACCTACCATGTGACCCAGATTTAATACCTGGGCATTTTCCCAAAAGACTCTAAATCAAAACATCTCAGAGACAATTTTATAACTGTTTTTTACTACAGTGCCATTCACAATAGCTAAGTTATAGAACCAATCTGGGTGTCCTTCAAAAGAGGAATAGATAAAGAATGTGTGGTACATCAAAGATATCATCCACCATGACCAAGTAGGCTTCATCCCAGACATGCAAGGGTGGTTCAATATACAGAAATCCATCAAAGTAATCTGCCACATAAGCAAGCTGAAGGAGAAAAACCACATGATTATCTCCTTAGATGCCAAAAAAGCATTTGACAAAATCCAACACACACTCATGTTTAAAGTCTTGGAGAGATCAGGGATACAAGGCACATGCCTAAACATAGTAAAGGCAATATACAGCAAGCCGATAGCCAACATCAAACTCAATGGAGAGAAACTTAAATTAATCCCACTGAAATTAGGGACAAGGTAAGGTTGCCCACTCTCTCCACATCTCTTCAACAAGTACTTGAAGTCCTCGCTAAAGCAATAATAAAACTAAAGGAGATCAAGGGGATACAAATCAGAAAGAAAGAGGTCAAAGTGTCACTATTCACAGATGATATGATGGTATACATGAGCAACCCCAAAAATTCAACCAGAGAACTCCTTCAGCTGATAAACACCTTCAGCAAAGTGGCTGGATACAAAATCAACTCAAAAAAATCAGAAGCCCTCCTGTATACCAAAGACAAAAGGGCCCAGAAAGAAATCAGGGAAACAATACCCTCCACAATAGCCACTAATAACATAAAGTACCTTGGGGTGACTCTAACCAAGCAAGTGAAAGACCTGTTTGAAAAAAAAAAAAACTTCAAGCTTCTGAAGAAAGAAATTGAGGAAGATATCAGAAGATGAAAAGATCTCCCATGCTCATAGATTGGTAGGATTGACATAGTGAAAATGGCCATCCTGCCAAAAGCAATCTACAGATTCAATGCAGTTTCCATTAAAACACCAACACAATTCTTTACAGACCTTGAAAGAAAGATTCTCAGCTTCATATGGAGAAACAAAAAACCCAGAATCTCCAAAATGATCCTGTGCAACAACAGATCATCTGGAGGTTTCTCCATCCCTGACCTCAAGCTGTACTACAGAGCAATAATAATAAAAACCGCACGGTGTTGGCATAGAAATAGAAAGGAGGATCAATGGAACCAAATAGAAGACCCAGAAATAAATCCACACACCTATGAATACTTGATTTTTGACAAAGAAACCAAAACTATTCAATGGAAAAAAGACAGCATCTTCAACAAATGGTACTGCTCCAACTGGATGTCTACATGCAGAAAAATGAAAATAGATAAATATTTATCACCCTGCACAAAACTAACATCCAAGTGGATCAAAGACCTCAACATAAAAGCAGATACTCTAAATTGGTTAGAAGAAAAAGTGAGGAAGAGCCTAGAACTCATTGACACAGGAGACAACTTCCTGAACAGAACAGCAACAGCACAGACTCTAAGAGCAACAATCAATAAATGGGACCTCATGAAATTGAAATGCTTCTGTAAAGCAAAAGACACTGTCATCAAAACAAAACAACAACTTACAGACTGGGAAAGGATCTTCACCAACCCTATATCTGACCGAGGGCTGATATCCAGAATATATAAAGAACGAAAGAACTTTAAAAGCAATAAATCAAGAAATCCAGTTAAAAAATGGGGTACAGAGCTAAACAGAGAATTCTCTGTAGAGGAATATAGAATGGCAGAGAAACAGTTAAAGAGATGCTCAGCATCCTTAGCCATCAGAGAGATGCAAATCAAAACAACCCTGAGATTTCACCTTACACCCATCAAAATGGCTAAGATCAAAAACTCAAATGACAACACATGCTGGAGAGGTTGTGGAGAAAGGGGAACCTTCCTCCATTGGTGGTGGGAATGTAAACTGGTACAACCATTATGGAAATCAATCTGGCACTTTCTCAGACATTTAAAAATAGCGCTTCCTCAAGACCCAGCTATACCACTCCTAGGCATATATCCAAAAGTTGCTCAAATACATAACAAGGACATTGCTCAACCATGTTTGTAGCAGCTTTATTTGTAATATCCAGAACCTGGAAACAACCCAGATGCCCATCAACAGAGGAATGAATACAGAAATTGTGGTGTTTTTACACAATGGAATACTACTCAGCAATTAAAAACAGGGAAATCATGAAATTTGCAGGCAAATGGTAGGATCTGGAAAAGATCATTTTGAGTGAGGTATCCCAGAAGGAGAAAGACACACATGGTATATACTCACTTATTTAGACCTATAAGATATGATAAACATAATGAAATCTATATACCTGAAGAAGATAAACAAGAAAGAGGATCTGGGGTAAGATGATCAATCCTCACTTAGAAAGACAAATGGAATGGGCATTGGATGTAGAAGAAAACAAGTAACAGGACAGGAGCCTACCACAGAGGGCCTCTGAAAAACTCTACCTAGCAATGTGTCAAAGCAGATACTGAGACTCCTAACCAAACCTTCAGCAGAGTGCAGGGAATCATATGAAAGAAGGGGGTGTTAATATGACCTGGAGAGGACAGGGGCTCCACAAGGACCAAATATATCTGGGCACAGGGGTCTTATATGAGACCATCAAGTGGTACCCTAGTAAGGGGAACAGGGACTATTTCTGACATGAACTCAATGGCGGGCTCTTTGACCTCCCCACCCTGCAAGGGAGGAGAGCTTTGCTAGGCCACAGGAGGACATTGCAGGGTCAGATGAAAGGGGGAGGAAAGTGGACTTGGAAAGGGACAGGGAGTAGATGAGGAAGGGAGGGTGGGATTGGGAGGGAATGAGGGAGCAGGATACAGCTGGGATACAGAGTTAATAAAATGTAACTAATAAAAAAAAGAATGTGTGGTGTATCCATAATGGCTATTTTTCAACCACAAATAAGAATGAAGTTATGTTGTTTTTTATGAAAATGTATACAACTAGTGATGATCATATTAAGTGACTTAGTCTCAGAAGCACACATATTACATATTTTAATTTAGCAAACACTCAACGTAACAGTAGCTAGGTGCTAGGTATTTCTTTACATGACTCTTAGAAAATCCTACCTTATCTACCAGACATCAGAATCCATGAATATAAAAAAGTCACACATAGTAGTCTCCCATTAGAATTTTAAATCTCTACAGTATCTTTATTTGAAGGATCAACACAGTCTGGATTTGGTGCCTCTCAAAATAAAGTTGCATATTTATAATTTTCCTTTCAGTATGGAAGGAGAACATGTCTAGGTTTTTTTTTAAATAAAAAACAGAAGCATACAAAGAAAGCAATAAAAATCACCCTGCACAGAGGTGATCGCTGCATTGAAAACACAAACATCTTTTGGAAAGCTACAAAATAAGTAGCTTTAATGTCTGCTCCTTCTGACAGATAACACCCAAGGTCCAGCTACTCCCCACTCTATTTTCCTGTTTGCCTGTATCTGAAATGAGCTCATTTGCTTGGTTTTTATTTGTTCTCTCCCTCTTATTACTAGGATCAGATCCTCCTTTGCATCACTGGTTCAGGCACATAGTTGATGCTCAATAAATCTTTCAAAAATGAATTTTCATCCTTTCTCTGATGTGTTTGCTCTCTGTGGTCAGTTCAGCATAACACAGTACACTGCACCTTTGCTTATAGGTGTTATATCAGTAATTATTGTGTTCATGATTACTTAGCTCAACACTGAAAAGGTAAAATTTTGTCTATATTTTAGTGACCAATATAACCTCCCAATTCTATACAGATTAAAGTAGTTATAATAATGCTGCAAAAAGCCTTCAAAATGCAAGTGAGGTCTTTCTTGTTTCTAATTTAATGGATTTATTCTTTCCTTTCTGAGACCTTCATGGGTGGAAGTTTAGTAGTACACATTCTACATGAAAACATATTTAACTAGGTCAACAGAAAATGACATCCTATAGAGCCAAAGTTTCACTTTTCCTCCAAATGCTTGACACACTATTACTAGCTATGAAAATTTCACCGTGTATTAAGGAAATAGAAACAGGACATCTAGCCAAGTGGTTGTGGCACACATCTTTAATCCTAGCACTCAGGAGGCAGAGGCAGGTAGATCTCTGTGAGTTTAAGGGCAGTCTGGTTTACACAGCTAATTCCAGGATAGCCAAGGCCACACAAAGAAACCATCTGAAAGAAAGGAAGGAAGGAAGGAAGGAAGGAAGGAAGGAAGGAAGGAAGGAAGGAAGGAAGGAAGGAAAGAAGGAAGGAAAAAGAAAAAAGAAGAGCAAGAACAAGAAGAAAGGGAGGAAGGAAGAGAGAGAAGAAATGGAATATCTGTTGGACAGTAATTGTTGTCTGAAAAGATTTCTTATCTCAGCCCTAGGACATGCTAAGATTTTGTTTGGCTTTTTCATTAGATTACATCTCTTTGCATATATTACCACAATGTAGCCATGAAGTAGATAACAAGAACACATTATTGCTCTTGTACTAAAGGATTGGAAACAGCTCTATGAAGTACTTGGGGATCTATTGCTTGCCCAGTTTTAGACCAACTAAAGGATCTTAAAGTTTGGGGAAGGGTAAAGCTTAAAAATGCTTCCTGCATCCAGGCAGTTCTGATAAGACTTGACAGGCTATGGGCAGATGGCAGGGGAGGACTCCACTTTTCGGTGGACTAGGGGAAGGGAATAGGGGGAAGAGGGAGGGAGGATGGGATTGGGAGGGGCTGCGGGAGGGGGCTTCAATCTGTATATATAATGAATGAATTGTGAAAAAAATTAAAAATATAATTTAAGAAATTCAATTGGAAGTTGAATGTGATGGTGCATGCCTGTAACTTTAGCTACTCAGAAGGCTGAGGGAGGAAGACTGCAAGTTCTTGCCTGGACTGTAAAGTAAAATTCTGTCTATAATAAATAAGTTAAAATCAAAAATAAAGAAAAAATGCTTCTAGCAATTAAAAAGAAAACAAAGCAAACCAGTGTGGCTCTTATTTGTTGTAGTTATCAACATTTCAGGTAGGAGAGTACTAGCCTACTTTGATTTTCTGTTGTTCTGACAAACCTCCCTGACCATTAAAAACTCATGGAAGGAAAAGATCTCTTCCAACTTAACTTGCAGGTCACAGTCCATCAGTGAGAGAAGGGAAGACAGGAGCTCAGGGCAGGAACTGGACCCAAGAACTGAAGTAGGAAGCATGAAGAAATGCTACTTGCTGTCGTGCTCTCTGTTTCTCTGCTCAGCTTGTACCTGCCAGGGGATGGTACCACCCACAGGCCCTCTGATCTCTGTCATTAATCAAGACAGTTCTTCACAGACATAGCCATGGGCCATTCTAATCTGCACAACCCCTAATGGAGACTCCCTACAATGGCTT
The DNA here is from genome assembly GCA_028658305.1 of Pachyuromys duprasi. NCBI lineage: Eukaryota > Metazoa > Chordata > Mammalia > Rodentia > Muridae > Pachyuromys > Pachyuromys duprasi. Next base: position 69,541,600 of record CM053762.1, read on the forward strand.
TGGTCCATGTCCGGGTGAGCCTCACTGTGGAGAAGACGTAGTCATGAAACCATGGAAGGCAGGGTTAGCAAGAGACCTCACATCAGCCAGGTAGGAAGCTTCCAGTTACTTTAGGAGAAAGCTCAAAAGATATGAGTCCTAGAAACAAAAAGTCTGAGTCTTTTCAGACAAATATTCAAATTTTAGTATCATTTCTTGGAAAGCCCTTTTCTTCATTGAATTTATTTGCTCAAAAAACTGGTCAGTATCAACTGAGCACATACCTGCAAGTCTACTTCTGGCTTTTTTTGGGCACAGTTGATTTTTACTTAAGGGTATCACTGTATTATTATAGCTCTATGGAAAGTCATGAAATTACAGTGTGAGTCCTCCAAGTCTGACCTAGTATTTTTCAAGATTGCTCTAGTAGGCATGTCTAATTCATAGCTCTCAGACTGCCTGTGAGTAAAGGTAGCTATTAATAGGTCCAATACAAAATCATGGACTTACTTAAAACATCATGAATTTTTTTCCAATTATTGGTAAATCAGTCATGTCTTCAAAAAGGCCTGTTAAGCTTTTTTTTTTTAATGTAGCCCAGAATAGCCTTGAACTTTTGATCCTTGCCTCAGCCTCCTGAGTGCTGAGATTACAGCCCGCACTGCTACAACCAGCCTTGGTTACTTTCACATCAAATTTAAGGGTCATTTTGAGAAGATCCCATCTTAATAATACTGAGTCTTCCAACTCAGAGGTCAGCAAGCTGTCACTTATAGGCAAAATGTAGCTTAATTTTATATTCCCCTGAGCTAATAAGGGCTTTTTACATTTTGAAAGAGTGATGACAACCAAACAAAGAAGAATGTGCCACTGAGAGTAATATAGGCCAAAAGCCAACATTGCCCACTTTCTGGCCTCTTAGAGAAAGCCACCAACTTCTGCTCTAATATTGGAGTGTAATACATCTCTCCATCTATTTGTTATTCCAATTTCCCTTTTTTGTTATTTTATAGCTTTCAATTTATGGGTCTTATAGCCTGCATTAAATTAATGTTCAAGATTCATTATCATAGATGATGCTGTGAAGATTATTGCTGGGAATAGTGGGAACAGGAACAATGACAGGCTTGTTTGTTTTCTAACAACTCAAATGACATGGTAAGATATTAAGGTATATTTTAATAACAGTATGGAAAGAGGGTGAGGAACAGGGAAAACAGTGGGAGTCTCCCCGACTTAAATTGAGAGGTGCTAGACAAATGGGTTAGAGTAGTGGGAGAAAAAAAAAAGGTGTTTTTTTTTTTTTCTGACGCATTTCAAAGGAAGGAAAGGCCAGATTGGTAATGGATTGGATAAAGAGGATGAAAGGATGGTAGAGTCAAAGACAACTTCAAGGTTTCTAGCCTGTGATGTTAAATGGCTCGTCCATGGTGATTTTTGTTTGGTTTACTTTATCATCTGGACACACAAATGGGATTTCCCCACATCCAGCTATTGTAGCTCCCTACATTCAGATTTACTATTGAAATTACCTTCTATCACATCACACCCTGTTAGTGAACAGGTAGTGTTTTGATGGATGTTACATGATCAGAGAAATCCAGGTCTTGGTGGCATGTGGAACACAGCTAGCTCTCCTTTAAATCCTCACTTTAATTAACCATCTCCTCACATTTGAAATCTTTCTGTCTATACAATTATCTCTTAGAATACAATTTTTACAACATTGTTTGTTCAGAAATTATTAGCCCTCTACAAAATTTTATTTATGACATTTAAATTTGTGATTTGTCTCCCCTTTTTCTATCCTTTGGCTTTCTTTTGAAGTCTATTAAACCTCCTTAAAAATATTTATGTGTGTTTAGTTAACAAAAGCGCCTGCAAGTCGAATCCATGCTGGGAAAAGGTTCAGGTAAGCTCTCTATATAAGCTCACAGACAATTGTGTAAATCTTCAACCATTAAAGAGAAAGGAGAAAAAAGCCACCCTCATTACACTGCTGTCATTTGCTCTTCATCTCCTGTCCTCTTTAGCAGCATTAAGATGGGATGTAAATTTGCCAGTTAATGCTGTTAGAAAATGGATGGTTCAAGAAGGGCAGGAATTAGAGATCAGTATTAGGTGCAGATAAGCTCCTTTGCCTCCGCAGTGGCGGCTGTTTAACATTCATGGGAAAATCATCATCAAACAGCGTTATCACAGCTCTGTTGATGGCTGAGGAACTTCATCACTATGATAATTTTTTTATAGCTGTGAGCCAAAAAGCTCCCTTTTATTTCTGCTGTCTTGAGCTGTGATAGGAGCTTGTTTATAAGGGGAGCATACAGCGGGCCCTGGGCTCCGCAGCCGGGTTTGATTTCTTCTTCCCTCCCCTCTGCACCCTGCTCATCTGTGTTGCACTAAACAGCCCTACTGATAAAAATATATACACATAGAGGAAAATGGAAGTCCTCCAACAATCCTTCAAAGCAGACAGATATTTTTATGATCAGTAATTCAAAGTTTGACAAGTGATGCCATTCTGTAATGAAACTGTCATCCATTTTATTGTGGGCAAAATGTTATGTCTGTAAATGGAACACAGAGGGACTGAGGGCAGGCCAAAGGCTGGGAAAATAATGCCTGACTTTACATACCTGGAAAGCAACTGTTCCCCACAAGGTGCCCCCCCCCAGTGGAATCTATTTCACCAATGGGCTGAGTCCACCAAGCTCCTTGCCTATAAATATTCCTTCTGGAATCAGAGCTGGACACCTGGTTTTCCTCACTTTCTTTTGGCTCAGTTCTATTCTTGGGTTTGCAGTGTTTGGGGACAACATTGGTTGTGTTGCTCTAAATTTACCAAATCATTTTGAAAAGACATAATCTTAGCACATGATATTTCCTTGATGTGTTTAGACATCTTCACATATATTTGAGATAAAAGGCAGTTCTTCCTTGCAGCACAGAGGGGCCATATTCTTCTGAGCTAGATAAGGAAACGATTCAAAGAATATTTAAATTTATTAAGGTGCTCAAGCTTATGCATCTTTGCAGCTTTGACCTCATTTTTTGGAGGCTTAACTGCTCTAAGTGCCCCTGCCCCCTCTTGGGGATGCAGCTAGGAAGTTGTGGTGCTCAGAATCAGTCTTGTATTCCAGACAGAAAAGAGCCATCATTTAAACAGTGTGGATTTGAATTCGGGATTGATTGAACTACTTTGGTAAATTACTTTCCACCCTAACTCATTCTGTTTCTTTCCCTGAGAGCCGACTTCTAGTCCTGCCATGGTGGACTGAATTGTGCTTGGAGTTTGGAGATAAGGACTTTTGTCTATGAGGCTCAGCTTAGACGACCAAACTCATTTCCCAGAAGACTAGAGTTTGAATCCAGTTAGGATCCTGGAGGTGAAAGGCTACCTTCCTTATCACTTAAGTATAGCTATTTAAACATAAGTTTAAAAGAGATACTGCAGGATGTAGGGACATTGTGGTCCCTCTAAGGATAATCTTGGGGACAGCTGGCTGGCTGTTCCCTGAAGATCAGATAACCCTCTTCAGCCCCAAATAGCTTTGGCCTCCTCTGACTTCTCAAGATCAAGAGCCAAGGATGCTTTCCTATTCTAAGATTTTCTGGTTCCAGCTTGTTAAAAAAAAAACTAAGAAGGTGTTTAATTTTCATGAGCACATTCCTTCAGCTGACTCTGGGTTTAAGGCTCTATACTGAGAGCGTCCCTTTGTTGTTGAGAAAGAAATCACAGGTTCCTCCTCCATGGAAGATATTGGAGCTGCTTGATGTTCTGACCAATAAAAGCCAGATGTGGCCCCTGCTCACCAAGAACATTGCCTTTGAAAGCCTGCTCCACGACCCACAAGAGAGCCTTCTCTTGCCACCAAGGAGACCATGTCTGGAGGGGTCATCAGATCCTTCTCATGGGGATAGAAATTCTAGGCACTTACCTTCTTTGTTCTTTGCCCATTTACTGCTCACACCTCTACCGTCATGCCAGTGCTGGGAAGGGCACGATTTTGCCTTTCTGGTCTTCCCTACACTATCTCCAGTGTCTAGAACACTGCATGGAAGGTAATCTATGCTCAGAATTTGCAGAATAAACAGTTTCTCATCCCAGGGATGAGCAGTGGAAATCAAAACACAGAACTCAAATCCCAAGGGCAGCAGGAATATTTCAGGATACTAAAAGTGACCTTTGCTTTCTGGGTATATGACAAAAGTGGAAGTTTGTTCAACTCTGAAGATAGTCTTAAAGAGGCAGGTTCAGAGAAGACCTGCTTCACTCATCCTTTGGAATGGAACAGGTTGAGAGGCGTCCGCATCAGTGCTTGCAAGAAGTAACACTTATTGCCCTCCCTCATCCTTTGTTCCTGGGATAAGCCATCAGAGACTTCTGATTTGGGGTATGAAGGCTATATAACTAAGCCATGAGTCATTAGTGAGCTTTTCTCTGGTAGGCTTAGAAAGGAGTCCTTGGGAAGAGGATGGGGGAAGGGAGTTAGCCAGTTGGAATGCCTAGACAGGAAGTCTAGCTCCCAGAAGGCCTTAGGTCACACTGTGTCACTTACAAAGGCTTCAGAGAAGTCCCTATGACCCACATGAACTAGGTGGCTTACATTTAACAACACTAAAGTCACACATGTTCTGATTCAGTTCAGTTTACACTAACAACTACAAAAAAGGTTTTGAATTCACAGGAACCAACAACAATGATAATTTCCTTTGTCTCTTTTGGCAAGCCATCAGCAATATCCTAGCTCTCTATTCATTCTTTTAAATCCATGCATCTATTTCATCTTGAACAATCTCCAACCCTCCTTAGAGACAAGAAAATTAATAATTAATATAGTAGTAACTAGGACCCATTATAAAGATGTCTTGTATACATAGTATGTAGGACTGTGACTCGGTTGTTAATTAAAGCACTTTTACCTAATTTTGACTTTGGAATTAAGGATAGTTAATCTCCTAGGAATTTCATTTACCTTACTAGACAAATTTGTGCACATACTCATATGCATTTGGCAGATTTATAGCAGTGATCAGCTTTAATTCAAACCTAAAATTATGCAAGTGTACACACACACACTCACAGGTGAGATGGAACCTAGCGCCACGTGCTAAGGCATACTCAGCCAGTGATCCATCAGCCCTGATACTTGTTTTCAGGTTTCCTGTGGTCATCAGTACTTCTGAAAAGCATAAAGATAATCTGAGTCTTTGTCAACTGAAAATGAGCATAGTGAGTTTGTTTTTATTGACACATTCTGATATGGGATTCTGACATGTATTCTCATGTGAGCCTGTTTATCTTCACCTTTAGAATATCAAAATGAAAAGACCCCATAATCTGAAAGCCATCTTTGTGTCTAGGATGTGAGAGGCCTTCACAGCACTTACAGTTCTCTTGATTGAAGGAGCCACTTCAAGAAATGGTTGGTGGCAAGGGAAACTGCTTTCCAAGATTCACATCTGTTTGGCCTGTTTATTCACTTGGTTCTTTAGGAAGAGCCCTGGCGTTTAAGGAGTCAGTGTGTGAACTCACCACTGATGCTTGAACCAACCGTGTATTTTGCTACCTAGCCTAAGATATCTAGGTTGGGCATTTAGTTCAGTTGACAAAGTGCTTGCTTTAGCACTCATAAAACCCAGCACTACAAAAACTTGGTATGGTGATACTCATCCATAAATCTATCTCTTAGTTGATGGAGGCAAAAAGATCAGAGATTGAAGGTCACTCTCAGCTACATACCAAGTTCAAGGCTTACTTGAGATACATGGGGGAAACCAAACAACTGAGATGCTTAAACAAAATTAGCTCAGAACTGCTTCCCACTCCCATTGTGTATAAAATCTATAGATCTTCCCCATTACCATGTGCACACTGCTAAGGCTTGAATGTGTTACCCAGAACTCATATGTTATTTCTGAATGTGACAGTGTTGAGGGCTAGGATTTTAAGGGGTTGATTAGATCATGAATGGTCTGCCTTCAAGAAAGGACTAAGGCTGTTATCAGGGAGTATGCTTGTTATCACAGGAGCAGGCACCTAATAAAGAATAAATGTATTTCTTTTCCTCTTCTTCTTACCCACTTGTAATATAACACAAAAGCCCTCACTGACTCTTGTGCCTTTTTATCAGACTTCCCAATGAGAAATATAAATTATCTGTCCATTGTATTTCATACTAACATAAACCAAAGAAAGACAGTTACATAGCCATGAGTCTGCTAAATCATTAGAATATTCATATGCTTTTTCATTTTTTATTATTTAATATTTTCTCTTATTTGTGTATTTATGTATATGCCTGTTTATTTACCTAGGGGCCATGCAGCTTACTGGACAGCACTTGCTGTGCTGCTTAGGCCCATCTGCTACCTGATGGAGCCAGAAACTGGTGCTCTCTCAAAGTTCTGCCTTTTGCTCTGGGCCTCGTTAGTCAGAGCCCAGCCAGGCCATAAGAAAACATCCGAATCTACTTGTCACCTCTCACAGTTCACAGAGCAGTTTCTGCATTTCCTTCGTTACACTATGAATAATTCCAAAGCGTCTCCAGTTTTATTAAGAAGTATTTCCCTCGGTTTCTCTTTGTTCTTCTCATCTAATCTCTTAATGGAAGTTGCTAATTAAATTCCTATAGCCGTTTTTTAACAGTGTTTTGAATAGCAAAGTCTGTCAACTGCAGAAAGTGTATATTCTTATCAACACGCCTGTTGCCTGGAGGAGCAAAGGCCTTGCTGACAGATGGCTGCGGAGGAAGGCCCAGCAGGCCTCACATCTGCAGCACCTGTCAGCAGGAGCAATGGGAGTGGTGCAGGGCTAGAGAGCAGGACCTGTTTGGGCTCAGTCAATGTTAGCCAGATTGTTAGAATGTCTGTGCCTCTCACATGGAATGCAGCAAATTCCAGCCAAGACTCCTGAGTGTGCACTCGTAGGTAAGCGCCCTCTGAGGCTGTATCCGGAGAAATCTAAGTGGTGTCAAATCACCAAAGTAAATGTAAAACACAGCTGAACGGCTGACATGTATGCCAACACGTCCTTTTATTGGACACAAGTTATCAAATTGAGAGGGCCGTTAAATTCCCTGTCACTATCTGCCAGGAGGTTCTGGGGCCTCCCAGAATGTAGGGGTGGGATGAATAATCCTTCACACTGACTGTGCATGGAAATTAAGACTTTAAATGCTGCCCTCAAACCCATCCTTCACATAGTTATCGGCTACACAGTTACTTGCAGTGAAATGACTCACAAATACTACCAGACCAGACCTTTAAAGAATATATTTGAGCTTGATCAAGTATTGGTACCTGTCCAAAGCTACTACTACTACACACACTCACACATACACATGCACACATGTACACACACACATGCGCACACACATGCACACTTTTGCAGTGAGTACATTTTCCATGTATAGTGGTTATTAAATGTTGATGCTGGTCATGAGACATAGGATAGCTTTTAACTGGCTCCCCAGAGCAGGCTAAGCTCACTACCATCTTCCATGAGTCATCAGAAATGTGTGAGCATATGCCTGCTCTTGGTGGTACTAGAAAACAGAAAAGAATGAACAAGGATTAGAGAAACCTCTGAAGATAGAAAGGCATAAATCTATGGAAAAATAAAGCTAACATTAAACTGAAACTAAAGCTCAAAATAAATGAAATGTTCTCCAAATGAAAGCAATTCCCAGGGAGTGCTAAGTATCAAGACAAAAGAAGAAACAGTTCCCATGAAAATTATCAGGATAGTTGAAAAGTTTACTATGAAGAAGAAATACTGCCATTTGTGTGCAAGTATCCAAGGATGAAGAGATGCATTACTACCTGATCCGTAACAAAGAACAGCCAATGCCCATTACTGAGCACATGAAATTAGGTAGAGCACAAGGCTTTGAGTTTAAAAGCTCTTCAAGACATGATATTAAGGAGTAAGAAGCAATTTGTACAAAAGTGCTAAGTAAAGTGAAGGATAGACGGATAGGTAGATGATAGTCAGATAGAGAGATAGATATGATATATAAATACATAGGTAGATAGATGGATAGATAGACAGACAGATAGATGATAGATGTACCTTTAGAATGGGTGACTGGATTATTGATTAGATGGGTGTGGGTGGGTGAATGGGTGGATAGATGATAATTGAGTAAATGGATTGATGGGTGGATGGATAGGTAGAATAAATGGATAGGTAAATGATAGAGTAGGTAGATATTTACATCAATAGATGGATAGATAAAAGGGTGGATAGATGGAAGTGTGGATGGAATATATGTATGTATGTATGTATGTATGTATGTATGTATGTATGTATTTGTGAATGCATATACAGCTCTGAAATGAGAACTACCAAATGGCTTCCATATTTTAGACAAGTGATAGCATACATAGTTAGAGTTCAGGTGATTGTTGCATATCAATTTCCTCCAAACTAAAACTGTCCACTTTGGAGAGAGGCTTGTTAAAACATAGGATGCTTGTTTTAATAGCTGAGTAGTACTCATTGTCTAAATGTACCACAATTTCCGTACCCATTCTTCGGTTGAGGGATATCTAGGTTGTTTCCAGATTCTGGCTATTATGAATAAAGCTACTATGAACACAGTTGAGCAAGTGTCCTTGTTGTATGGTGGAACATCTTTTGGGTATATGCCCAGGAGTGGGTCTTGAGATAGTACTATTCCCAATTGTCTGAGACAGTGCCAGTTTGATTTCCAAAGTGGTTGCACAAGTTTGCACTCCTACCAGCAATGGAGGAGGGTTCCCCTTTCTCTGAATCCTCGCCAGCTTGTGTTGTTTTTTCATCTTAGCCACTCTGATGGGTAGGAAATCATGAAATTTGCAGGCAAATGGATGGAACTAGAAAAGATCACCCTGAGCGAGGTAGTCCAGAAAAAGAAAGACACATGGAATATACTCACTTAGAAGCAGATATTAGCCATATAATACCAGATAACCATACTGCAATCCACAGACCTAAATAATAATGACCCTAGGGAGGATGCTTAATTCTGATTCATAAGGACAAATAGTATAGTCACTGGAAGTGGTTAAAGAGAGGGAACAGGACAGGAACCTACCATGGATGTCCTCCGAAAGACTCCACCCAGCAGGGGAGTGAAACAGATGCTAAGACTCACAACCAAACTTTGGGCAGAATAGAAGGACCCGCAGAGGACAGGAGCTCCATAAGAAGACCAACAAAGTCAACAAACCTGGGCCCAGAGGGGCCTGCAGAGACTGATGTACCAAACAAGGACCATGCACTGAGGGAACCTAGATCCCCTGCTCAGATGTAGTCCATAGGCAGCTCGTTCTCCATGTGGGTTTCCTAGTAAGGGGGGAGGGGCTGCCTCTGACATGGACTCTGTTGCCAGCTCTTTGATCACTTGCTTCTGGTGGTGGTGGTGGTGCCTGGCCAGCCCATAGAGGAAGAGGGTACTGGCAGTCCTAATGAGACTTGACAGGCTGGGATCAGCTGGTAGGGGAGGAGGACTTCCCCTTTCTGAGGAATAGGGGAGGAGGATAGGTGGAAGAGGAAGGGAGGGCAGAATGGGGTGGAGAGTGGGCTGGGGGGGGGTGAGGGAGAAGCTACAACAGGATGTAAAAGAATAAATTATGAAAAATGAAGTTAAATTTAAAAATAAGACATAGGATGCTAAAAGGGAAGTGAAATTACAGGATGTTCTAAGGGTGGGTGAAACAGTTCATTCTGCAGGAACATTAATTAAGCTTGGGAAGTAAACAACTCAGAGATTTCAGGAAGTCTCTCAAATGACCAGAGTCACCAGGTCCCTCCTCCCCAACCAGAACTATGTAGTTAGAACTGCTGAGAGGTGCTCTGAGCACACAAGCTGAGGCCTATGAGAGGTTCAAACGAGGCCAGAAGAAGCAAAGACCAGACCAGGGATCTAGAACAGACCAACTGAGCTACCTGGGAAAGTGGGCTTTTGATTACTCAAATGTCTGAGTTAATTCTGCTCCTGTAAGCAACCACCCCAAACACAACTCAAAAAGTTGGACTTTTGTAATGTCCTTACTTTGGCCTGTTACCATTTTTGTATCTGAGGCGAGCAGATGTTTGTTCATGTCTCCCTAGGAGTACCCGCCATGGCAGGGATGTCCACACTTTACCATCTTCTGTGCACACATAGTGCCTAAGGTCATACTAACATGGTACTCGTATGATTCCATACATTATCACACAAAGAGAAAACAAGACCAGGTAGGTATGCTGCCCACCTCTGAGCTCACGTGGAATGAACTGTAACACTGACAAGTCAGTCCAGTAGGCACACTGCTGGAGTCAGGATAAAAGGTCACCTTAGCATCCTTCTTCTGAAATGATGTATAAAGGTGAAGGGCTTCCCTAAAGCAGCAGGCATGACTAAGCTAACTCCACTGCAGAGTGTAAGCGCCAGGGAGCTAGTCAGCAAATCTGAGGCACTCACTTTAAACTAGGCATCAAAAATGAGTTGAGAGACCCACAGGGTAAGAATTTCATTGTGACCTGTCGGAGTTCCAGCCTTGGTGTGAAACTGCTCGAAGCATAACTCTAGCTGATCATCCCAAGTAACCCTCTTTCTAGTCAGAAACTGGCAGCTGTGAGAATTTCATACTGGCCTGAAAGGAACTCAGAATCTCTAGGAAGGCTGAGTCTTCAGTTGGAAGTCTTCCCTGAAGAGTCTAGCATGAATGCTGCATTCATCCCTTTGTCATTGTTTCTTTTCCAACAGCTCATGTCCCTGATGGCCTATATACGTGGCCAGGAAGGCTCAGGTAAAGACCACCACCCTGTTTTTAAACCCTCTGCTTTCCACCAAGATTAGCCAAGACAGTAGTGACCCCTGCTACTCAACCTGAAGTCACAATCCTGAAATGTTTACAAGTGAACTAGTCACCATTCCAGTCAAGTACATAGACTTCCAAAATGCTGTCATGGACTGGTAAAGCACTCCATGAAGCCAGAAGACTCGAGCTGCCTGGTACTGCAGCAGAGGCTCTTATTTGTCCAATAACACTGCAGTTTCCAGCAGGCTTTAGACTTGGTGTTTTATATGTGAAGACTGGTGTCTGAGAAGTGGTGCTTTGTGCATGGCTCAGCTCTTGCAACTAACTTGTAGATAGACTGTGCCTGTGGCTCTTTGTGGGAAAAAAGGGCAGACATACCAACACAGTCAATTCCTAGAGCAAAAATAAGCAACTGTCACAAGATTGAGCGGAGTATAGGTGCCTGAGGTGTCGGCAGGCTGTTCCTCCCTCCAAAGGATCTACGGGAGTTCTTCTCTCTACTTGCCAGTTTCGAGGGGCTCTGGGTGAGCCTGGGTTTGTAACCGCATAACTGTAACTCTGCCTCTTAGTTCACACTCCCTTTTCTTCTGTGCTATGGCCTGCTCATATTTCTGTCTCTTAGAATTAGAATTAAGAGTTATTCTGGATCATATCTATGAAAATCCCTTTTCACATCCCTTGGCTCTAGGAGCTAGCATATGGACATACCTTTCGGGAAAACATAATCCAACCTGTAGGAAGCTTCATTGGTTTCCCTAGTGCCTACCATCTCAATTTCCTTCACTAGGTTCAGAGTCAGTCTTAAATCTCATTATTGGCTTGCCATCTATTTTTAATTGGGATAGTATAAACAGTGGAATTCAATGATAAGGCTTTGAAAGTAAGATTCTGGTCTCTGGTTATTTAGATTAGAAAATTGGGTGGAAAATTTTGTTTGTCCAAAGTCACAATGAAAGCATATCTGGGATACACATAGGGACTCTTTCCACTACCATATGTGATTTTAGGGACATACATTTGAAATCAGTTGCAGACAAACCATTAGGTAGATAGCAATCTTATTGAGAAGGGAGTATTAAGTGTATCACTGTGTCTTGTACAGACCCTTAGCGATCCAGTTATTTACCCTTCCTTCTCAGTACTCTGCTGAGGTCTCACATGGTTCAGTAACATTTTGTCTCTCTGTATTTCATAAAAGTATGACATGCTGGTCTTGGCATTGCTCCAATGGGAAACAAAAACTCCACATACTGTGAAAACAAAACATGAATTAGAACAAATTCTAGGAAGTGTTATCATGACCCTGGTTGAGCTTCGTAAATGAAGAAATAGAATAGTGCATCTCAAAGACAGGCTGGATTAGGGACAATTGATCTGGGACAGGGAAAGGGAGGCTGTGGTGCTCCGGACTCAAGGTTTAGCTTGAAAGGAGCTCCGGGTGCCTGTGCATATCTGTTATGTAACATACACCCCAAGAAGTTGTAAAGTCATTCAGACAATGGCTAAACTTGGGATGTTCCCAACTCATGAATATTCCAGATAGCCCATTTTCTTCACCTTCAGCTGAATCTGATACTTTTGAATAGACTGTGAGGTGTCTGAGCCTTTATCCGAGCCAGAGCTGCTGAGCTGAAAGGAGCCGTGAATGGATGGGGAGTCATTCAAAAAATGCTTTCATTTGGTTTCAGAAGCACTGTCTTTGTTTTGATGTGCTCAGAACTCCATCTATTTGAAGTCTGGCTCCACTAGAGTTTTTATCTCCAAAGCAAAAAAAAGTGGGGGGGGGAGTAATTTTAAATAAATAAGCCATCCCGACAAAATATAGTAGAAAGATATGACTGTGAGAGATTTGTTCATTTTGAACATGAGTAATGCCAATATAAAGTCATAAGCATGTGGATCTTAGCCACAGCCCAATTGTCTTTGTTCTTTAAGAAAAATATTCACATCTATTTGACCAAATTAACATATATTATCTCACATGTGCCATTCTCAGGTTTCCTAGGCTTATCACTCACTGTCTTTTTCTCTCTTTTGCTCATGACTGTCTCTTTGAAAACAAAACAACATTATTCACACCAATAAGTGTAATAGGTACAATGGAGAAAGCGCCAGAAGCGACTTCTTTGTTCTTATCAGAGTGACCCTTTCTCCCTGGGCCTTTCCCTTCTTCGCTTCTCTGGAGTCGCTGAGTCTGAGAAGTCGATGCTCCATTAGTGTCCCTGTGCCCATCTGCCCTCTTGTTCCCTTTGTGCTCCAGGGCATTTGGTGTCTCAGGGAAAGTCCACCTGCACTTTATCCTGCACTTGACAACTGTGTATCTGTTTAAAGAGACTGAGTATCTCAAGTCTCTTACTGTGGTACCCCCTGTAGGTAGCTAGGGGAACCTTTACACAGATGGTTCCTGATACTTAAATAAGGAGTGAAATAAACCCAATGAAACTTCAAGCCAGAGCCCCTTTGGAAAAGTTTGGCCAGGTCCCAACAAATAGTCACTTGTAAGACAGGAGATAATTGCCTTTGCACACGTTCCTACACTTGGGAATGGATCCGTGTGATTAAACAACTGAGTATACACAAACTTGAGGTCTCTACTAGAAAATGGAAAATCTAAGCCCATTCTACATTCTAATTTATCCAGGAAAAGAGTCCTCTAAAAGATTTTTTTATTTCCATGTTTAGGATTCCAAGCCAATATAAGGTAGATATGTCAGGATTTTCTAACTAATGACAATGAGAAACTAAATGCTTTGATTTTATTTTACTTTTTTTCCCATTCATCCACTCATTAGTCACTCACTGAGATCCAGATCTCACTATGTAGTTCAGGATGGCCTTCAACTTACAAGCCTCTCTCTTCAGCCTTCTAGTTGCTGGGATTACACAGTGTTTCCTGTATCCCCCAACACCCAACTAAGAGTATTGCTGCTAGAATCACCACTTGAACCAATTTCTGTCAACAGTGTTTTGATTTAAATGAAAGCTGGGCTGTCCACCAGTATCTAGACATCACATGAGAACAACTTCATTTTCTGACTTATCTGGTGGATTACTGGGGTGGCAGGGGCTTGTTTCATGGCTTGCTAAACGTCCTTGATTATAAGAATGATCTTCAGCTTCATCAGTTTTATAATGTCGAAGCTTAGTGTGAAGAACCTTACCTCTGTCTACTGTTTTCTTTTCTTAAAAATTTTCAGTTGTCTTTTGAAATAAAAATATTACCAAGTTCTGGGAGTTTTTCAGACCACTGCACTTTAATTGTGTCTATCATAGGCATGCATGTGACCAAGTTCCACTTTAGCAATGACTACCAAACACCTAAGCTCTGTTACAAATAAACAGAATAGAAACAGACTTTGATATGCACTGGATTTCTGCTTTTGACAATTTTAAAGACCTTTTTATCGCTGTGCAATGGTGACACACACCTTTGATCCCAGCACTCTGAGGCAGAGGCAGGCAGTTCTCTATGAGTTCAAGGCCAGTCTGATCTATAGACAGCCGGGGCTACACAGAGAAACCGTTTCAAAAACAGCAACAACAACAAAAGACACTGAACGGAAAGGAAACTTGTATGAGTCTGATCTAGGCTCTCTACATGTATGTTATAGTTGTGTGGCTTGTTGTTCTTGTGGGACTCCTAACAGTGGGAACAAAGGCTGTCTCTTACTCTTTTGCCAGCTTTTGAAACCCTTTTCCTCTTACTGAGTTGCCTTGTCCAGCCTTAAAATGAGGGGAGGTGCCTAGTCTTATTACAACATGAAAGGCCATGTTTGGCTGATATCCCTCGGTAGTCTGACTATTGAAGGAAGAGTGAATCTGGGGAAGAAAGGACTGAGAGGAGAGAAGAGAGGAAAAAGACAACAACAATTAAAAACAAAAACAAAATGAACTGCAACACTGAAGGATATCACTTGAGATTGACTTCTAACCCCCCCCCCCACACACATATACACACATATGAAAGAGAGAGGGAGGGAGGGAGAGAAGAAAGAGGGAAGAAGAAAAGAAGAGAGGGAGGGAGGGAGAAAAGAGGAGACCAAATTGGGGGTTATTTTTGGTGTTCAAACCTTGCAGAGACTCTGCCCATGGCAGAAGCAACCATGGAGCATTTTTCAAAACAGTTTTGGTGTGAGGCTTCTTATAAATAAGGCTTTGGGGAAAAAAAGGAAGGGGAGGAGGGAAGCAATCACAAGGATTAAGTTCACAAAGAGACTACAGTCCTCCACATTATCTCAGGGAAAAAAAAGGCTCAAGCAGAGCTGCAGCCTCCATATCAAGCAGGCAGACATTAGAGTGCATTAGCACAACCATTTGTACTCCTGTAAATATAATAAAGTATGCAGTTTGGCTTCACTTTCACCTAAAGAAGGGAGACTATCCCTTTCAAAAATTTTCACAGAGATACTCACCAACAAAAGTTCAGTAATTTAATCTTTCTAAAGCTCAATAATGTGAAGTTCAAAATTGCAGGTTTTAAACTAATGTAGCTGATAAGTGACGGTGGCTGAACTAAAGGGGCCATTATTATGTAAGGCGATAGTACCAATTCCAGTTATCTGTAATGGAGAAGTGTCTCCCTAAAATGGCTGTGATGGGTTCTCATCTACATTAATCTCTGAAGTCAAAAAGAGGCATTCTTCTTAGGCTTTATCTGCTTCCAAATGTCTGCCTCCGTGAGGGCTGATTTCGCACGCCAGAGGCAGCCATGCAAATTTCTCTGATTCTGATGACCGACAGATGATATTTTGTTCGGATACCTGAGGTGTTGTCTGCAGACTGGACAGGAGTTAGAGACCCAGAGCCTGGCAAACTTCCTGCCTTACTTCCCCACAGCTACAGGCCTAAGGCTGAGCTGTGGGGAGTGTGCATAAGTGTGTGCGTGTGCAGAGTAGAAAGCAATCGATCGCAGGTTTTCTCTTCTCCAGTGTCACACTGCTTCCAACTTTCCCCCAGCACAAGTTTCCTCTTGCAAGGTGTCATGATGCTAATAGAGAGACCGCAGCGCCTCCTCTTTCAAGCTTCTTCGCGCACTTATCACTGCTGGTGATTTGAGACGTCTATTTTTCTTCTGCCTGAGTGGCAGTCTCTCTCTTCAGAGTTGCAATAAACATGGTCTGCACACTAATCATTATTCAAAAACATATTAAGAGATAACATGAAAAAGTTAACTAAAATTTACCGAAGGTGATATGTTTCTTTTTCCCTCTTAAAACATCAACAGCTACTTTTTTTAAATATTAATCACAGGTTATATACTTTGTATCCCGGCCGTAGCCCCCTCCCACATTCCCTCCCTATCCCCCCTCCCTCATCTCCTCCCTGCACCTTTCCAAGTCCGCTGATAGAGGAGCCCCTCCTCCCCTTCCATCTAACTCTAGCTTATCAGGTCTCTTCGGGAATGGCTATAATGTCT
Source organism: Pachyuromys duprasi (assembly GCA_028658305.1). Taxonomy (NCBI): domain Eukaryota; kingdom Metazoa; phylum Chordata; class Mammalia; order Rodentia; family Muridae; genus Pachyuromys; species Pachyuromys duprasi. The sequence goes on from CM053762.1 coordinate 69,557,786, forward strand.
TCTTCTGTGGCCTAGCAAGGCTACTCCTCCCTCGGGGGATGGGGAGGTTGAAGAGCCAGCCATTGAGTTCATGTCCAAAATAGTTTCTGTTCCCCTTACTAGTATACCCACTTGGGAACTGAGCTACCATTTGCTACATACAAGCAGGGGTTCTAGGTTATACCCATACATGGTCCTTGGTTGGAGAGACAGGCTCATAAAAGAGCCCTGTGCCCTGATATATTTGGTTCTTGCAGAGCTCCTGACCTCTCCAGGTCATACTAACTCCCCCTTCTTTCATATGATTCCCTGCACTCTGCCAAAGGGTTGGTTATGTTTCTTAATATTTGCTTTGATACACTGCTATAACAGGTACTTTCAAAGTGTATATTTATGTTACACTGTTTCATGTGTTCTAATTTAGCATGAAATAATTCCCGTTCTAAAGCAAATTGTTACAGCTAGTATCTAAACTGGATGTAAGACCACCTTAGTGAGATTCAGAGGGCAGGATGCAGGTAGATGATTCAGTTGAACTAGCTGCCACTTCTCTCTAGCCTTGACTAGCTCTGGCCTGGAAATGTACATTTCCATAAATGAGCAGATTCCCATACATGAATTTGCAAATTGTATTTTCAACATCCAACAGACTTAATCTAATGGGCATCATCTTTGGCAGATTATTCAGGCCAGGCTTTTCATGTTCCCACAGGTGGAGTGGAAGCAGCCTGCCAAGTAGAACATTAGTTTTCTTTCACCAACTACCCAACCTGGGATAGCTCCCAAAAGACGTCATAAGATAGAAGAGAAGGATGAAATGAGGACACTCTCTCAAGAACTAGCACTCTAATAAATTTTTTATGAGCCATTTATGGTTCCATAATTTCTTGAATTCAAAAATTGTACCTTCAAATGAATCAGGAATTCTCCAAGACACAGCAAGTCCTTCCATCTTTTTAATGGCCATCTGAAGAGGTACCTTTTTTCCTTCTTAAGACTGTGGCCACCAGTCCATGATTTACTCAGAATAGTTTAAGAATACCTACACAGTTCTTTAAATTAAGAATTATCATTCATATTATCTATAGACTACCATGTTTGAAAAGAAACTCACTAACATACTAAATTCTGAAACTAGACAACACAATTCACTTAAACTAAGGAATCTGTAGCCTTACCAAGTTAATGCTGAGTCCATTCTTTAGCATCTATCATTACTTAAAATGTGTGAGACTGGATGGACCATATGCTACGTTTATTAGCGTACACCTGGAGGAGTTGGCTTTTTAAGCAGTCTGGGATTTTTGCTTATTATTATTCTCAACTGTTTCTTGCCAATGTAAGTAGAGCAAAGACTGCAGCAGAAGAGGAAATCAATTAAGTTCTGGAGGTAGAATAGAGTGGAGGTTGTGAACACCAGCAGACTTGCAGGATATCACATATCTAAAGTAGAGATTCCTCAGTATACTTGTGCAATAGAGCAAAAGGAGTCCCTGTTAATACAGGGTGTGGGAACCAGACTCAGGGATTCTGCTTCAGTAGGTTCAGGAGAGACTCCAAGAATTTGCTTCTTTTTTTTCCCCATATGAACTCACAGAGACTGAGGCAGCACACACAGGGCCTTACACGGATCTGTACCACATGGGACCCTACATCTGAAAGGAGAAGTGGACATAACCCCCATCCCTAACCCAGAAGCCATCTCCAAGTGATAAGCTACTTGCAAACCAATAGTTTTTGCCAAGAGAGTCTCACTGGGGAAACAAACTCCTCTTAATGGTAAGCTTCATGGTCAGTGGTTGACAGCCAACAGAAAGCAAACTCAACTGCATCTTTGAAGGTTCCTAGTTTTATAAAGTCATGCCAGGGCTTTCCTTTTTAAACAATATTAATGTCTTTATCTCTTTTTACCCTACAGGTCATTTACATAAATATTATGGCTTCTAGTTTAGGGTTTTTATGGGATTCCTGAATGTCCAAACAAGTGGGTCCTTCCTCTATGTATGTTTATTGTGCCTTTTCTTGGGCTCTTTTCCTTCTGTTTGTTTTCCCTGTTCTGCTATGTTAGTGTTTGTTTATCTTATTTTATTATTATCCCTTAGAAGCCTGTTTTTTTTTTCTAATGAGAGACAGAAAAGGGGTGGTTCCAGATGGTTGGAGGAGCAGAGGGAGGGTAAACTGTACTCAGGATATATGTGAGAAAAAAATCTTTTTAATAAAGAAGGAAAAAGAAAAGAAAAGATTTTGTATTTTTAAAAAGCAAGCTCCCAGTGATGCTGACTTCACTGGTCTGGGGCCACATTTGTAAAGCTGGAGAGCCACAAAGAACCAGCTAGCTGCTAGGCAAGCACATTGGCTACTTGACTACATGGTTGTAAACGCAGTGTTTCTGTTCATCAAAGCTCCATTGTGCTTCTATAAATTGTCCTGACTGACTCTTTTGATCAAATTTATTTTATTTTATATTATGCCAGCTTTATATGGAATCAAGCGGTTGTAACCCACAACCACAACCAGCACCTCAGCCCACGGCTAAGCTGATGACCTTGAGTTCATAAACACCTGAGTCTTTCCAGCTACCAGGCATCAGACAAATTAACTCCAAGCCTACTGATAGAGCTGAAAATGCAGAACCCAAAGGGCACTATGAGAATTATAAATATGTTATAATCATAATCCCTCTATCCAGTAACACTTTAATAAATATAAGAAACTAGATAACACTGAGAAAGCCACAGAATTTTTGATAAAGATACAACTTCTCAATGTGAATATGATAACCTTTCATGAATTATCAGTTAATTAGAACATGAGAACTGATTTAATTTTCTGACTAGCAATATTTAAGCAATGCCTTGCCTCAATCCAGGTTAAAGTTTTTTTTAACTCCCTGTCTTATGGAATAGCACTCATCTTCAAATAGTCTTCACGGGTGGGTTAGGGTCACACCCTCTGCAGAGCCAACATTGACCTCAGTTTGTCACTGTAGTCATGGAATGTAATAAAGCAAGTTTACTCCCAACATTTTTTTAAATATGAGACTCCTATTTGGGGGTGCCTTTCTTGCCATATACAAACAAAATGTCTAGCACAGGAAAATATAGTTAACAAGTGACTTAGTCAGTCAAACTTAGTAAATTGCAAATACAGTGTGATGTAGGGAATGTTGGTGACTGACAAGCACGGAGTGAGACCAGATCCTCCTACCGCGTGAATAGGTAAAAGGATGCTGGGCCTTCCAGGGGGCAGGAAGCGCCACTGCTCCCCTAGGGTCTCACCTTTGCCTTTGTCAATGGCTTACTAAGTGAATAACTTGAACTTCAGGTTATTTCTAACATATGCCAATTTTTAGTCTCCAGATTCCATCCTAATTTTATGATTACAAGGAAGTGCTGATTATCCAGAATACAGCATACCTTTAATGTCCTTTCTCTCCTGCATTGTGTGGCTATCTGTAACTACCCCATGGTCGTGACTGTAAGTGAGCTGAGCTCTGGAAGAGCTACCCTGCCATGGCACTACTTCTGAGCCTGGAGAGGAGATTCCAGCAGAACAGACGGCTTATTTTACATGTGAATATATTCATGGAGGAGATTTAGAAGCAGTCACTCTATAGGGAAATATACAAAGATAGCAAATAAGTGGATATGCACCCCCCAAGGCTGTATCAACAACATACACACATGCACATATGTGCATGTGCATGTGCAGATGTGAAATAAAGATTTTATTGAATGAGTATTTACCTGCACGTATGTTTATGCATCATGTTCATACCTGTTGGCTGCATAAGTCAAAAGGGGGTGTCAGACCCCTGACCTGGAGCTGCAGACATGTTGGTGCTGGGAACTAAATCCCAGTCCTATACGCAGTCAGTGCTGTTACTTGCTGAGCCACCTCTCCAGCCCTTATAATATTTTTAATAGTAAAGAATCTAACAGAGAATTTATTCCTGCCTTTTGGGAGGTTAATTGTCTTTTTTTCTTCTTCTTCAAGACAGAGTTTCTCTGTGTAACTCTGGCTGTCCTGGAGCTCACTTTGTAGATTACACTGGCCTCACACTTATGAGATCTGCCTGCTTCTGCCTGAGTGCTAGGATTAAAGCCATGCGCCACCACTCTCCGGCAGTGTCTTCTTATCTATTCGTTTGGCAATAGAATCTAGATTCACTCTGGACTCATCAAACATCAGCAAAATGATTGTCACTGTCTGGTGACCCTAGCACCCAGTCTCCATGACCTGGGTATGCAGAGGGAAACAGATAAGGCCTCTGTTCTCATAGAACTTTCTTCTCTAACGTAGGCTGACAGATAATCAAAACTAGAAGCCAGAGGGTGATGCCAGAGTCTTTTATCCAGTGGAGAAAACCAAATAGTACAACGTGTTATGATGCTTGGGGATCTGTGAACTTGGCTTGAAGTCACCTCCAATCCATTGCCTGTTTTTATATGACCATGAGCAACGGATAGTTTTTACATTTCGAACTTCAGGCCAAAGGAATGTTTTTCTCCCTGAGAAGAGTCCCTCTCTTCCCATTAGTAGATCTATAATGAGGAAAACACTAAAAATCACTCAACTGTTCTGTTCTACTTTGAATTTCATCAAAGTCACGTTTACTCCTGTGGCTGCTATGCATAGACCTGTCTAATACTAGTGTTGCCTCTAGATCTACTGTGTGTGCATTAGTCACTTTTCTGCTGCTGCGATAAAACAATATAATCAAGGCAACTTCCAGAAGAAAGGGTTTGTTTGTGATTACAGCTCTAGATGAACGTCCATCACCATCACAGTGGAGAAGCATGGCAGCAGGAGGCATGGTCACTGGAACAGGCTGGGAGCTCACTCACATCTTAAAACACATGAGACAGAAAGTGCAAACTAGGAACAGAGCGAGTCTTTGAAACATCAAAGCCCATCCCCAGTGACATATTTCCTCCAGCAGAGCCACACTTCCTAGACTTGCCGAAGCAGCACCATTAATGGGAACCATTAATGCCAAGACCGTGGGGACACACACATTCAAACACCAAGGTCTTTTCAAGAAAAGTTTTGTGTTTCCTTTTGTGTTGGAACCGGCCCTAGCAACAAGAAAGAAAGGCTTCACAGAATAGCTAACGTTGAACCTGAGACCCAAGCGGCCACAGAATTATGAATTTTTGTGTAATTCTGACAAAGTCATCTCCCTTTTTATGCTTGTAAAATATCTCAGCTGTGGGTCTATTTTTGCACCAACTCCACATAGAGATCTGGTTTTCTGGGAACTGGACATGGTGTATCCTCTATACCCATCATCCCTCTATACCATCCTTCCATACAGAAGAGGACAGTAGAGATGATAGCAAAACTCCACCTTCGCACATAGCATAGCATGTCAAGACTCAACAAAAATACCCATAAATTTGAGTTCCCTCATTAATTTCCAATATATTTACATGACTTTCAGGATGTGTGTGGACATCCACCAGAGCACAAGCACCATTTTGAAACACTACTAAAAACCAGTCCACTCTGACTTGGAATGACTGTAGCCTTTCAAAGTCTATACAAAATAATATGCAAGGAGACAAAGCTATTTTACCAAGCAGACAGATATTCCAAATTACTGGCTCTTAACAAGCGTGGTAATACATCAGTCAAAAGCAATAAATTTAAACTTAATGAAATCTCAATTTGCCTACAGTGCATTTCACTTTGACATTTTCTACATTGCCATGGTGCTTTGATAAAGTTTTTTAAAATGCAAAGAAAGTGTCTGTAAGGCTAAAGACCAGACTTGGTACCATTGTGGCCAAGGCAACATTACAGCACTTAAGTTGCATCGCTCCATGCCCCGTGGCAGCCAGAGCCCCAGCGCTAACACTGGTTCAGTTTCCATTATCATCCCATGATTATGCATTTTACTGCATTTAACTGATAATACAACTACCAGTTCACCTTAAAAGAATTAGCTTGGAGGTTTCATTGCTTTCCAAATGGAATTCATTTGACAAACAAATGACAATTAGCCTAGTCTCCCTGTTCTGCGTCAGGATGCTTTTTGATTGAACCTAGACCAATTTACCATTTTTAAATGAGTTTAGACATTTACATTTAAAATGTCTAGAGGAAATTAGCCCAGGGACATCCAACAGCCAAAATGCTTTTTGAAGTTGATTACTATTTGATCTAGTACCCTCTACCTGTGCATTTTGTTCCGACTTCAAAGTTTGGGAATGTAAATGTCACCTCACCTCAAAGCACAGGGAGAAACTTAAAAGCAGCTTTGCTCATTATGCTATGCAAAGGAGCCCATATTTTAATATTCGTTTAATATGGTTAGTTAGCTTTAATGACACTGGTGTGGCACTGTCATAGTTTTGGGGTCCAAAAGCACTGATTGAAGTTTCTAGCTGCTACTTCTATTTTTCTGCACAGAAATATATTTGTGAATTGGGCCTTTGAAGGACAGAGAAGCTCTTGGCTGGATCCTTTCTGGTGAGGGCTAAGAATGGCCAGTTCCAGATGAAGAACTCAGTTGCTTTGGTGAGGGAACCGGAAGCCAGGGATATCAGGGGCTTTGGAGACCCCTAAGCATCAGACTCCAGATTCATTCTGGATTTTTTAAGAGCCCTTTCCCACTAGTGCTGAGAAAGCTTCCGGTAAATCTGATCCAGCCGCATAGTGATGATAACTGGGCTGTTATGACTGCTCTGAAGTTTGTTCCAGCCTGTAGTATGTTTTATTTATTTGTTCTTGCTAGGATTGACATGTCACTATCAAAATGAGGAACCCACCCCCTACCACCTTTGCTCAGGCTGTATTGTTTAACTGCAGGAATAAAATATATCATTGCATTGCTGTCTCACTACCATGTTCTTTATTCTCCACAACACACTCCAGGGAGCCTTCTGGAGGGGAAAGTGGATGCCATGGACCTGAAGAGCCTGTCTGTCTGTGTGGAGTCCTGGCTTTCACAGATCAGCCTTGAGAGTGTGTCAGAACAATTTAAAATTTAAGTTTTGTCTGGTATTACAAGACACACACCACATGTTTCCAAAATAACTTCAAGTTCAAAAGAATTCGCACTTGACAACACAGAACCGCAGTGCAGAGTCAGTGCTTTGGAGGAAGGCGTTCTGTGAAAACAGGTGAGTTCAGGAACCCAACCCCGGAGTGCCATGGAGCAAAACATTAAGATAGTGGAAAACAGACATTTGAACACTGGTCACAGGTGCAAAATAAATGCAGGGAAAGACACAACTCCAGTAACTAACTCGATCTTCCCACCACCCCGGTGAAAATGATGATAAAACAATTTAAAAATAAAGTTTCTTCTAGAACAACTTCAGTTTATTGCTAAGGAGTTTAAACTTCCCCTGAGTCTTTTCCATCGGAACTCTGATTTCTTACCGGTTCACTTCCCTCCCCTGCTCTCTACTGGCCACTGCTCATTTTCTTTAATGAAAATGGTCTTTGCCAAAGCTCCAGGGAAGAAACAGTTCTGATTTCACATTTAACACCCCAGTCCCAACTTCCCTCACACACTCAATATCCAAACCATGACAGAGAAGCATCAAGTCCTCTGTCAAGAACTGTTCTCTCCCTCCTTCCCTCTCTCTCTCTCTGTGTCTCTTTCTCTTTCCTGGGCCTACAACAAACAGCCTGTGGCTTTGAAGTGCTTGGCTGTCTTGCCTAGGTAGAGCAAGCTTAGCCTAGCTAAAAAATTTTTACCTCGCCTGCCCTCTGCTGGACAGAGCCAGTAATGCTTCCCAAGTGGCTCAAACGTAGCCACAGGGTTTCCTAAGACCCACGGATTTTGAAGTAAGAAACAGGGAAGGATTCTGATGCCTGAGGGGTTTGCTTTATTTTGTTTACTTCATACCTGTAATCTTCACACATGGGAGGCAAGAATTTGTTGTGGTTTTGATGCCAGTCTGAGCTACACAGTGAGCTCCAGACTAACTTAGGGAGAAACATTGTTTCTTTCTTTTTCAGAGCCTTTAGAAATGTACTTTTCTTATCTGCATATTCTGGTCCACCACCAGCTTATCTTGCCTATTTCATCTTCAGGTATAAGCACTTTGGAAAAAAGCCTTGGAAATAATTTGAGTGAAATCCACAAGACATTCTAACACTTCCACCTCTGACACTCAACTGCTGCTACAGACCCTTGCCTGGGTGCCAGTCACCTGGCAACAAGGAGAAAATGTACTACCCAAAGAAGGTCTTGCTCACAATATCTAGACAGCACTCAAATGTTATGCACCGTAAGACCAAAGTCTTCTCCAGCAGCTATTGGCTGGGTAACCTTAGAAGAGCCAAACAACTTCTTTATGTCTGTGCTTCTTACTTGCAGCTACAACAAGGTTTGCCTCTGCAGTTGCAAAGATTTAACCTATTTGCACACATGAGTGAGTGTATTTGCACATTGAAAATATTCACAAGTGTTGGGGGGTATCATATGAATGATCCAAAATTAATGCTCACGGTGTAGTAGAAAGAAGAGCAGATCTTTCTGTTTTCTGGTGGGTTCCCCCCCCCCCACACACACCAGAATTTTAACATTTACTCCAATGGGATGAAACCTATAGCTTCTAAATTAAGAATAGGCACATTTCCAAAGAAAGAAATATAACTTTCAGTGAGAGATTACTTAGAGAAATACCTTCCTTACCTCGCTGGCTCAAAAGTCTGAAGCACACAATCGATCACACAGTTTATCTGATGGGTCTCCAGGAAAGGGCTGGCTTGGCAGGGGCTGTTCACTTCCTGCAGGATGGTGAGGGGTTAGAGTAGTAGATAAATAGCTTCCCCCTATCAGGCACACATTAAAGAGAAGCCCCCTCATCCATTCAGGCACTTACTAAACATTTAAAAATGTGCCTACGCAGAACCTCCAGACCCTAGGCTAAGCAGAGAGAATGGAGACATAATAAGCAGACATGGCGAGCAGAGCCAGTGTTTCCCATGAGTTCCTAGCACAAGCAGCTCATAGCTGCCAGCTGCAGGGACCCAACGCCCTCTTCCAGCTTCTACGCACACACACACACACACACACACACACACACACACACACACACACACGACAGAGACATAAATAAAAATGCTTCAAGATTGGTGGGAAATGGGGCTGGAGAGATGGCTCAGTGGTTAACAGCACTGTCTGTTCTTCCAAAGGACCCGGGTTCAATTCCCAGTATCCATATGGCAGCTCACAACTGTCTGTATCCCAATTCTAAAGGGTCTGACACCTTCACACTAATGCACACAAAATAAAATTAAATGAATTATTTTTAAAAATTGCTGGGAAATATAATCAGTAAACATGTGATTAAAAGTAAAGAACCATGCACAAGGAGACGGTCAGGGGACAGCAAACTCAAATGTCATTGGGGACAGTGGATGATCATTATTTATTTATTTATTTATTTTGGTTTCTTAAGACAGGGTTTCTCTGTGTAACAGGCTGTTCTGGAACTCTCTCTGTAGACTAGGATGGCTTAAACTCATAGAGATTCCCCTGCCTCTGCCTCCCCCCTTTATAAAATATTATTATTTGTTTTCTTATTTTTTAAAAATGATTTATTTTGTGTCAGATATCCTGGAACTAGAGTTATAGACAGTTGTGAGCTGCCGTGTCAGGGCTAGGAATTGAACCCTGGCCCTTTGGAAGAGCAGCCTGTGCTCTTAGCCACTAAGCCATCTCTGCAGAGGGAATGACTTCTAGTTCTCAAGAGATTTCTTCTATAGCAAAGCTCTGTGCTTAAAAGAAGAGCTATAATGTCCTCGGCATCCAAGGTGGGCGGATACTTTACATGTGAGAAAAGCAATAGCTGGCATTGATAAGATAGCTCTGTGGGTAAAGGCACTGGCCACTAAGCCTGATGGGCCTGAGCTTTATCCCAGACGCCACATGATGGAAGGAGAGAACGAAATCCCCAAAACTGTTCTCAGATCTCTATATGCTCAGTGTGGTGCATGGCCAACACACACACACACACACACACACACACACACACACACACACACACACACTGCATGTAAAATAATTTTAAAAGAAAACTATCCACTGGAAAAGATGTTTGCCCGCCAAAGACCAATTGGGATTTACAACATCTACTTCACAGTATGGCCAGAGGGAAGTGTCACAGCCTTGTGCTCCAGGCTTCATTTGTATGAAACAGAATTGCATTTCCAGTGCTCAGTAAAACGCTATGGCACTGTGGGTGCAGGATGTTCTTGAAGGGTTCTCAGAATTAAAGTGGCTGGTAGGATGTGGAGGCACTTCCTCAGACACCCTTAAGGGCCCGCTCAGGAGTGGCTGGGGAGATTGCAGCACTTCTAGGAAACATTTTTCTCTGCTAAGAAGAGGAGTCTCTGTAGGTATAAAATACAGATGTGCACAGTGTGCATAGTGTGCACAGTATATAATGAATCTTCCCTCCTCTTAAATCTCCCAAATAGCTGAAGTGATATGTAGAAAATAATTGCATAGGGCCTATTAAGCCAAGATGCATTGTATCTGTATAAAACTTCAAGTTAAATTATTAGAATCTGTGGTATATTGGATTGTGTTCTTCTTTAATGAATTTCCATGGAAGGAAACAACTTGAGGTTAACATTCTTGGGTTACAGAACAGTTCACAATGATGGACCAATTTTTTTTCATTAGTGTGTGTGAAACCTCTATTTTTAGTAATGGACATTCTACTCTCGTGGATTTTTTCTCACTGCTCTCTCAATAATCATTTTTAGGTCAAAGTTATAAGCACACACTCTAGTAAAAATGAGATACATGTGAGAGCAGCACTGTGTAAGAATCTTAATTATGAAATAAAATTAGCCAAATGATTTCCCAATACTTTGCATATATCTATATATTCACCTATCTGTAATATGCACATAGAGATCTTTATGTTGCATGTATGTGTGCACACATGTGTAGCTATGTTATACAAGTACCACAAACCAACAGATAGTGGAAAAGGTGTCTCTGGGAATGGAGAGATGGACCCGTGTAAGAAGCACTGGCTGCTCTTGCAGAAGTTGGACTGGGTTCCCAGCATCTACATGGCAGCTCACAGCCATATGTAAGTGCAGGTCCAGGGGATTCAATACTCTCTTTTGAACCCCTGTGGGCACCAGGTACACATGTGTAGCACAGACCTACATGCAAGCAGAACACTCATACATTGGAAAAAACATGGTTCACTTGATAATTGCAGTGCATATACAAGTTTATTTACATTTTATTTTTTAAATTCACTTTACACCCTTGTAGCCTCCCAGTCTCCCAGTCCCACCCTTCCTCCCTCTGTGAATTCAAAGAAAAGGTATTTCAAGAGTTCTTCTAGAAAAAAATTCACAGAGATGAAGATTCTTGTAATTAGAAAACCCATTAACCTGCTAACTACTGACCATGAATCTAGGACAAAGAGGTGACTTGGCAGATTTAATTTAATATAATATAATTAGAAGGAAAATGTAAATTTTATTAGGTCAGTACATCACTTATTTTGGTAAATGTTCTGTTAAATTTCTCCAGAAGAAATTTTAATTAGAATCAGAGTAAAATATTTATTTTGTATAAATATATAGTATATGTATATGAATACTTGTAATGAATATATCCATATGTATAGATACAAACCTATACATATAAACTTACTTATCACATCAAAAATCAAACACTCTTGTACCTTAGGGATCCATGGAAAATGGTCCATGATTATTATCTTTGTAGTAAACATAGTATAATAAGAAAACTCTACTTCAAAAGAATTTTTAATTGCCTTTTTTCACCTTTAAAAGTCACAACTTTGGGGCTCAGGATACAGCTCAGTTGTTCAACTGCTTGTCCTTCAAGCATGAGAACTCAAATTTGAGCCCCAGAACCAATATTTTAAAAGCCACATATTGCTGGCACATATGTCTAGCTCAGGTGGGCTCACTGGCCTGATAGTGTAGCCTATTAGGTAAGTTCCAGGCCAAGGAGAGAGATTCTGTCTCAAGAAACAAAGTGGATGGTATTTGGGGATCATATCTGAGGTTGTCTGCTTGGCTTTCCCACATGTGCACATGCGTTTCCCAAAACACAATTACACACGCCAAAGTCACAACCCGAACAATCTGAGTCTATATTCTCACCACTGAGGCCAATCATGAAGCTGTAGTAAAACATTAGATTTCTCTTGAGTATGAATCTTTGGCTTACATTGACTACTCTTTAAAGGTTCATTGTAGCACATGGTTGCCTGCTTGGAAATAGCAAGGTATTTTCATCTGCTTGAGCACATTACATTGGGTGATAATGGAGGTAGAGATCAGTAGAGCTACTATTTGATACAATTAATTCCTAAATGTAAGTTGTCTCTTCACGAAGGAAAGAGCCACAATGAAAGTCACCATTCATAGACCCAGAGCCATGTGTCTCCGCTGAGGCTGCAGTCCACTCTCCCAAGGTGCACATAACCGAGATTCAGGACCTCTCAAATGACAAATGTCTTTTCATGTGAAATCACGACTCCTTTCCTTCCCTAGCCTAAGCTGGTTCAGATCATTGTCTCTTCCAGGGGACAGGAAGAGAAAATAATCTATAAAACGTAGAGAGTCCACTCTGGATGCCAAGCCCTGCAATTACACTGTGCAGAGGGACTTCATGAATAATTCCTGGGGTATGAGCTGACATTAATCTGGATAGTTAATACAGAGCTGGGAAGTTGCCAGGAAATAAAAGAGCTGACTGATTTCTTTCTAATAGGGCACTTTGGGTGAGGACACAGCCTCCTCTCTAAACTACACTTTCATTCCACATTGACTTAACTATCATCTTTACATCTGTGTTTCCATGTAAGCCAGAGGCCTAAGTACTGTCAGCAAAGCATTGTGTTAGAACGAGAGCTCTGCCCAGGCAAAGCACTTCTAAATGTTTACCAATGGCTCACCCACAGATTTCAAGTGGCATCTTCATCGCCACTGTCAGCATCAGCGTCATCCAAACAGCCTGTGTGCATCTCTGCATGTGCTGTGAGAGCCTGGTGCCTACAGGGACCAGAAGAGCACACTGCATTCCCCTGGGATTGACAGTTGTAAGCCACTGTGTGAATGCTGAGAACCAAACCCAGGTCCTCTGGAAAAGCAACCAGTGCTCTTAATTGCTGAGTCAGCCCTTAAATGGCTTTGTTGTTAGAAAATCCAAACCTATCCCAGTGCCACGGCTGTGTATATACCACTGTTCCTGGGCAGAGTGCGAGCTAAAACCCTGTTTGTTTCAGAACAGAGTCGATCTCTCTGTCTCTCTGTCTCTCCCTCTCTCATGTTACCAAGGCTGTCCTTGAACTCACTTTGTAGCCAAAGATGACCTTTAATTTCTGATCCTGTCTCCACTTCCATAGTCCCAGGATTCTAGGTAGGCACCGCTAGGCCCAGTTAGGGTGGTTCTGCAGATTGAGCCCAGGTTTATGCATGCTAGGCAAGCACTCTGTTCACTGAGCTACACCCCCACTGAACACTAGGGTGTATAATCTCCAAAAATCTTTGGTCAGTATTAGTGGGTCAATGTTGGAATCTCTTCTTGATGAAAACTAGATGTATGATGAATACATGTTCTTTTGTTAATTAATAGTCCATTGGTTCAAGTGTGTACTTCTAGAAGGTATACCTTATGTTCAGTATTCTTATAAAAATTATTTTAAAAAATGAAAACAAAAGGCAGCACATTTTCTACTTTAGGGATCAGTTAGAGGAGAAGGCACAAACTAGAAAAGCGACTCTGTGGGTTAGAAGTGCTTGCCGCAAAAGCATGAAGCGTTGGATTTGGATCCCACTGTCTACAGAAAAATTCAGATGTGGCCACAAGTGTCTGTGACCCCAGGGCTGTGAGGGACAGCTGCAGCCTGAAGAACCAAGGGCTGCCAGCCTAGCTCCAGGTTCATGAGAGCTTCTGCCTTAAGGGAGTAAGTTAAAATTATAGCAGGCCATCCAAAGGCCTCTGTGTATACACATGTGTAAGTGTGCACATATTCCTACTACACTTACATACGTGTATTCTCTCTCATACGGAGAAGGGGGAAGAAGAAGAGGAGGACAAGGAGGGAAAGAGGATGAAGAAGGAGGGTTCGTGTCTGTAGAACTCTGAAAAGTGAAGGAAGTTAGGATCTATTTTCAAGCTTTGTTGTTTTAAATGTACATTGATTTTTCCCATAATGCTTAAGTACCTCACTACAGATTTTATATTGAATATTTAGCAACAAATATGGTGAGATACCAACCATTCATTGTACCCCAGCCTGAAATCCACAACCAATCCAGTTGTACCAATGCAGGATGGTGAAAGATGGGCCTGCCCCATGACCCTTGGATATATTCTTGCATTGTCTGTTCACTTGTCTGTGGACTCTTCTTCTAGAACATGAATACACCTGGATCAGGTAAAAACAATGACTGAGTGTGACCTTGTCAGTGTGTGTTCAGTGGCTGGAAACAGTCAGGTTGGCTTGGCCAGAGCCAATAGCTCATCTCAGAGAGCTAGAAATGAAGTCAGGCAGATGACAAACAAGAGTGGGGGTGACCTTTAATGGTGAAGACTGAAGGAGCAGTCAGTTTAAACTGTAGAGACCATCAAGAATAAACACTCATGCAATTATCATCAGTCCCCCAAATGTCCCTACTTCCACAACCTTGATGGAGTTCCCTTCAGTGCCGCACATGAGACCTGGGTGTGGTACCTGCACCACCTCATCTGGACTCATAACAACTCTGAGTGCATCCTATTAGCCAAAGCCTAAAGGTCCCCAGGAACCTTTTCAAGGCCATGTAATTACTAACCATTACTCTACACGCACGCACAAGCACTGGTCAAAATAATTTATCTAACAAAATTATATAACACTTTAACAAGGAAAATTGCCTGTAATTTCAGCACAATGCCACTCATAATTTCTTTATACTTTCTTTCAGGCTGTTACTCATATTTTATATAGCTGCACCACAACTATTAAACAAATTTGTGACACACTCTTTTACTTAATGTTATCAATTAAAAATTTTCATTTGAGTGTTTCATCTTAGCCAAGAATGGGTTCTGATGGGTGTAAGGTGAAATGGCAGGGTTGTTTTGATTTGCATTTCCTTGATGACTAAGGACGTTGAACATTTCTTTAAGTGTTTCTCTGCTATTCGATATTCCTCCATTGAGAATTCCCTGTTTAGCTCTGTTCCCCATTTTTTAATTGGATTACTTGATTTGTTGCTGTTTAACTTCTTGAGTTCTTTATATATACTGGATATTAGCCCTCTGTTAGATATAGGGTTGGTGAAGATCCTTTCCCAATCTGTAGGCTGTCTTTTGTTTTGATGACAGTGTCCTTTGATTTACAGAAGCTTTTCAGTTTCATGAGGTCCCATTTAGTGATTGTTGACCTTAGAGTCTGTGCTGCTGGTGTTCTGTTCAGGAAGTAGTCTCTTGTGCCAATGAGTTCAAAGCTTTCCCCCCACTTTTTCTTCTAACAGGTTTAGTGTGTCTGTTTTTATATTGAGGTCTTTGACCCTCTCGGATGTTAGTTTTGTGCAGGGTAATAAGTATGGATCTATTTGCATTGAGACCCGATAGACTAGGATCAGAGGGAAGGGGAGGAGGACCTCCCTTATCAGTGGACTGGGGGAGGGCACAGGTGGGAAAGAGAGAGGGAATGTGGGATTGGGAGGGGAGGTGGGAGGGAGCTACAGGGGGGATACAAAGTGAATAAACTGTAATAAATAAATTTTTAAAAAGTGAAAATAAAATAAGCTGAGAGAGAGGGAAATAAAACATTTTTTAAAAAGAAAGAATAGAAGCCAGGCATCTTGGCACAAGCCTATTAAAAAATTCATTATTGCTGCATATTTATTGTTATACTTTGTGTTTTGTAGTTCTTACAGATTTATTTTTACTCAGTGGCGTGTGTGTATGTGCATCATTAAGTTCCCTGCAGATGCAGCTTGTTGTGAACCTGTGGTATGGGTGCTGGGAATCAAACTCCGGAACTTCAAAGTGCACCAAGAACCACTGAGCCAGCTCTCTGGTGCCTGCAGTTGTGAGTTGTCACTGTTTTTGTTTACTTCCTATTATTGTTGTTTTTAAAATTTGCTATAACAAATGGTAGACACACTCAATAGCCATGCTCCTCACAGATAATGTTTTACTTTCTCCTTGTTTTCTCCGCATTGATCCCCAAGAGGAGTTGTTAGAGAACACTAATATTTCATAACTCCTGAATGTGTACTAATTTCTACTAAGAATTATTGCTTGTCAGTTTCAGTAAAAATGTGTATGATCATCACACATTAGGTAGTCCAGTTTTTCATTAAAAGAAATAAATGGTATTTTAATTTGCATTTTAATTACAAAACATGCTATATATGTTTTTCATGTTTAAGTAGTTTTGAAATGTTTTTGACATGCTTATTAAATAGAATTTTTGCATTTACAAAGTTGATTAGGATCATCATATGTCAAGAAGACTACTATGTCTTGTCATTTTTATAGAAATCTATTTTCTAGCAAGCTTTTTACATTTATTTTTATTTTCCATATTCTTAGCATAGAGGCATTTTTATTGATTTATAATTACTTCAGCTGCTTCTATCTTTAGACTGCTTTCACTCTCCCAAATAGCTGAGATTCTATTCCATTTTTGGTCAATTTTTATTGATTTGACTTTTGTTTTTGCTTAATGTCTTTCTCATATGGCAGTTACTTGAGGCATACAGGAAGGAAGGAGTAATTTTCCTCACCCTCAAGCTTTATTGAGTAAGCTTTCATTTCCCTATTGTATAGGATGCCTTATGGTATATTATGTTTTATGTTTAAACATAAAATACAAGAGGGCTTCTTTCCTGTTCAACATATCTATTTAAATTCTTAGCATTCTAGTCTTAAAATAATCTCCTGCTGCTTTTATAGTATGGTTTTGCAATTGACGGGGTTGATATTTATAATAATATTTTTGAAAGTCACATCTATTTACTTTTTCCAAGGGAAATAAAAAATTATTTTCATTCTTTTCAAAATAAGTGTCTGAAATCTTAAACAAATATGTTTAAGTCCTTCTGTTATCATAAAACAAATACACATCATTATATTCTTCATTTATATTCATATTTTCAAACCATTTATTGTAAACAATTCTATTTTTAGGTAAATAATTTTTAAGTAACTGATTTTTTATTATGCACTTCTTAGGTTTGTATATAGGTATGCCTCCATTTTCAATGAGACTATCTTCCAATAAAATCTAGGGTCAAATGAAGGAGAGGAGGACCTCCCCTATCAGTGGACTTGGAGAGGGGCATAGGAAGAGATGAAGGAGGGAATGAAGGAGGGGGCTACAGCTGGGATACAAAATGAATAAACTACACTTAATATAAAAAATAAAAATTTAATTAAAAAAGAAAAACTGATTATATGCTGAAAATGTAATAACAGAAAATCAATTTAATATACCTAAACTATTAAGCATCTTAGCTTAGCACACAGCTCATTGTAGTATGTAGCTTATCTCTCTTGTTAACTGGGGGTCAGATAAGGAGATGTACCTTAGCTGTGGTACCCTTTAGCTACAAAGAGAGCATACTTTCACATAGTTGAGGAAAATATTAAAATTCAAAATACAGTTTATACAAAATATGGTTTCACATCATCACAAAGTAGAAAAGTAGAAAGCCAAACTGCACTTGAGTCTGACCCTTTGCCTTTTCATGGGAGCAACTTTGTGCATTTATATTTATTGTTTTCATTTAGTCCAGTCATTTTGAACCATAGTCAGTTATAATTATTCTACACACACACATACACACACACACTGGTCAAAATGATTTTCCTAACTAAACTTTATAAGACTTTAACAAGGACAATTGCCTGTAATTTCAATACAATGACATTCATAATTTCTTCATACTTCCTTTGAAGCTGTTACTTCTTTCTCTCTCCAATTATCCATTCACCATTATAAAAATTGTCAAAAAAGGAGCTCTTTCTCCAAGATGAGGTAGAATAGGAATGACAATGTAATAAAATAATTAAAATACATTGCAATAAATAATCTGGCTAGATTAGATTACAGTGGAGTAACAATGGGAATGAAAAACTAACAAACCAATGACTGGCCATGAGATAATGTTCTGATTGACTTTATCTAGTTCGGATGCTCTGTAGCACTAACTAGCCACTTGACACTGTGTACATCCCAAATGCTATCCCTTTTCTTGGGAATTTTTGATGATTGGTTGTTGTTGTTTAGCACTCTTGAAGCAAGGAAACCACATTTCCCCAAAGAAAACCCATGAGAGTTGCCTTCAGCTTTCTTCCAGAGCACCCTCTCATTCATGCACAGCAAGTCAGCAGGCTTATCTGCTCAACAGTGCTGAGCTGCAGTTCCAGGCAGCCCTACCTGCTGCACTGTGAGCCTAGTGTTTGCCCTTCATCCAGACATGATGATGAAAAAGAAACAGCAATAGACATTGATTCTTGCCCAAATATTACCAATATTATTGACATCCTGTTTTGAGTAGTTCAGTCTCTTGATATGTGTTCTGCAAAGATCTTGAAAAGAAAAAAATAAAGACCTCCCAGCATTGGAAAGTGGTGAAAGTGTAACTCTAGTCATCTGACCAGTGAAATGGACATATAATTCATGAGGGCCAGACTAATTTAACAGTGAGTTTTACTGTTGTGTGTCCTTAAGTAGAAACAGATTCACAGAACAGTCAAGGAGGAAGAAATGATTCTTTAAACACCGAAGAGTGTGCAGAGACCCTGGCCAGTGGGTAGAACCCCAGTAGGAACCCTGAAAGGTATGTGATGACACACTGCCTGTAGGAAGGCTTTCCATACTGCAAAAATGCTCAGAAGCCATATATCAGGTCTGTTTCAAGGTTAACTGACAGGAAATGGCCCAAAGACATTCTCCTTTAGATGGGCTGAGAATTATGTGTGTACCACTCTTGTCAGCCTCTATTAATATAGTAGGTGATCATAAATTCCGAAGCTGTGACCTCTGTTGCTCAGCAATTGCTTGGGCTATTGCCTTAGAAAAGCCATCTAATCCTTTAAGTTCCTCCTTTTAAAAAAAAAAAAAAAGCTTTGCTTTACAAAGCACATGAGTGTCTCATTCTACAAATATTTTGGGGACCTTCATTGTGCTGTAGATGCTGACACAGGCAAAGATGAAGAGCCCCAGACCCCTGGGGACTTACAGAGTTGGTTCTGCACTGGCACAGGGCTCAGGAATGCATGCTGTGAGCGCTCTGTGGGGGCAGTCCAAAACCAGGTGGGTGAAAAGGCTGGAATTGGAGGGTGGACAGGGAGGGTGGACAGGGTTGCCTTTACTGGAGGGGCAACTTGCAAATGCTAGGAGACCAGAAGAACCCCTGGCCTCTGAGCATGCACTGTGCTTTCGCCATCAGTCATGATTGCAGCACAGTGCTGTGCGAATGTTGTCCCTGCGCCTCACAGTGGACCTTTAAAAGTCAAATACCATGTCCTATTCACTCTTCTCCTGCTTATCAAATAAGTAGATGAGCAATAATGTTGTCATCCAAGTACAAGCAAATTTACCATGCCCATATAGAGAGGAGAAGTTGGCTTCTTGGCTAATGTTAGAGAGCACCGACTGGGAGGACAATAACCACTAGAGTAATATTTGGAAGAAGAGTTAGAAGATTAGTTCCTGGTGGAACGGCCCCCAGGAAACAACCAAAGGCTAGGAAACAGACATCGCTAGCTGGACATCAAAGCTGGAGGGGTTGTGCATGAGTAGATAAAACATAGAGCTGGTGAGGATGGAGAGCAGACGCCCTGAGGTAGCTGAGTACTTGATCACAGTGGGTATGTATACCCACAGGAGCCCTAATATAATATATATTATATATAATATATATATTACTTGTTTATTTTAAATTCATTTACAGCTTGGTATCTAATAATTTTGTTTGCTAGTATTCTCAATCTTATTTTAATGGAATTGTAGAAATAAAAATAAATGTGAATAAGATTAGTGGAATGGAATTGTTCAAAATTAAATCCCATGAGCCTCATTACTTTGCAATTTTACTCAATTGCATTATTGTATAGTGATCAACAAGCCTCCAAAATGACAGAATGGCTTTAGTAAGGAGTATGATGAGGTGATAGCAAATGTGGTTGGGTTTTCTCTTCCTTAGACTTTTGCACTGTACCAGGGTCTCCTAAAGTACAAACATTCTATATGTGACTTCTTTCCTGGAGCCAGCCACCTCCCCAGGAGACTCAAAAGTAAGAAAATTTTTTTTCTGCTTGTATTTTCCACGAGAAACACAAGACCAAATGGATTTTCCACACAATAGGTAGTGAGTGTCCTTAGTGGGCATTTTGCTAAGTCTGTGTGTAAAGAAAGAGCTGGTTCTTCTACAAGACATGTGGAGGTGGGAAACTGTGCACAGTGAGTTAGCTGCTTAGCCATGCCCAGGCCACATGCTAAAATGATTTAGTTTTCATCTCACACCTATGACATAGCTGCTATAGCTTGGGCACTACAGTCTTGTTCAAGAAAAAGTGAAAGGAGATGGCAGAGCCATATAGCTCCTTCTGACATTATTCTCCCTTCTCTAACAAAGCGAGTGTGTTACTGACACCGATCATTCCCACGGACAGCAAAAGGGAGCCCTACCCTGACCCTGGGGAAACGCCCAGAGATACCTAGGACACTCATTGGTCGGATGCAGGCAGCAGTGCCATCCATGGGCCCCTGAGAAGAGCACTCAGAGCTTTCCTGAAGACAAATTCTTCATGTGCAAAATATGAACAATAGCGGGAGGTGGGGAGCAGGGAATTGTGAGCTGATGAGTGCCGTTGTCCTCTCAGAGGACTCCTGGTAAGTTATATGTACTTACTACAACTGTGGTGTTTCTATAGGGGTCTTTAGGTGGTGGGTGGAATGAGATAAGGTCATTAACATAAAACTTTCAAGACTGAATCCTAGTAGCATTATAAGAAGAGGAAAAGAAAGTAATGAAGAGATGGATGGCTCTGTGAATAAAAGTACTTGCTATCCAATCATGAGGACTAGAGTTTGAATCTCCAAAAGCCATGGAAAATATTAAACAGGCATGTAAGGCAAGCATTTATAAGCCCAAAGGTCTTGTAAGAGAAAACAAAGGCAAAAGCAGGAGAATCCCTAAAAGCTCGTGGGTCAAATAGCCTGACATATACAGTAAAACAAACAAACAAAATGAGTGAACTGTGTCCTAAACAAGAGAGAAGAGGACCAAGTCCTGAGGTTGTCCTCTGACAACCTGTGTTGTAACATGTGTGCCTAGATTCCTACATATGAATGTGAATGCAGACATATACACACAGACCCAGACACACACATACACAGACACACACAGGCATACACGCACACACTGAAATAAGAAAGAAAGGATAAGGAAGATGATAGGAAGAGGAAAGAAACCAGAAAGTGCACAAAGAATGTGTGCTGCCTGTGCCCTGCCATGGACACCCTAAGCACCACAACTCTGCTATCAAGAACACCAGCACCAGATGCGACCCTGCCACCTTTGCATCTCCACCACCATGACCAAAGGAAATTCCCTACCCTTGCAACTCAGTCTGTGGGGTTGTTAGTGGCAACACAGCGGTAGATAGTAAATGAAGAGGAGCAATTATTATCGGAGGTGAATTTTCTCCCATTTAAATAAAATGTGCCTTGATTGAAATATAATTTTAAAAACTATGTTTCTAGTTATGTATCAGTTATCTCTGCATTGACTCTGCAGTTTACCAGAACCAGTGTAGAGAGTGCAGCCATGATGCTTGCTGCCTGGATCAAGCAGGGACAGTGAGCAGCATAGTCACATTAGCAGAAACTAGAAAACGCCACAGAAAGACACTGCTACTGACACACAGGCAAGGCACAGCTCTGTATCTCTAAGTTGTCATTTCTTTCCTTAGATTTTCATTTTAAAAATTGATTCAAATAATGTTGAGCTCTAGATGAAACACATACGTGACATCTTGAAGGCCTTTCATTTAGAGACATATTTCACATTCAGATTTCCACTGAGGAAAGCTGCAGAGCTCAAGGTGATCAAAATTATTTTCAGGGCCAAACAATGGCAGGACTGATGGTCTCAGTGTGACAATCATCTATAAAAATAGTCTTGGAAGGCTGTTGACATATCTTCTGCTTAAGAACTGGAGTCCTATGAACTCTTCATAAGGATTAAAGAGAATCATGTATGTATGTCATTGCAATAGTCAGATAGTAAGAATCCAAATATGAGCTGAAGAAATAGGCTAAGCTATACACAGATGTTTAAAATTTACCAGAATACCCACATGCCAGAACTCAAGAAAAATGAAAGGAAGTAATAGCATTAGAATTCTTCATTATTTATTTAAAAACAGTTTCTACACAAGCCAATTTAATATACACACAAATAGCAATGACTTGTCCAAGGAAATATTGAAGTCCATTAGGATGGCATGTGCATGATCTGACTCAACAAGTCAGGATATATTTTCTGGAGAACAAAATATCTTTGCCTCATTGTGTGAGATGAAGGTTGGATTACATTTCTTGCCTGTGCAATAACTCCCACATCATAAATTCTGATAAAATTATATCAATATACAAAGAAAATGGATGTCTGACCCACCATCGTTTTCTAGTTCTCAGAGAGAGAAGCTGACACACAGGCAAATCCCCAGCTGCGTGGAGCGATGCTCTGACAGCTAGCCTGTGCCTGGGAACTGTGATTAACTATCTTGACCAGGAGGGGCTGTTAGAGTTTGTGGTTTCTGCTCTGAATACTAAACTTGGGCATACAAGAGTCCTTATTGTGGGGAGCCCTTGGAAATGGGAATACAAAATTGCGTTATATTTGCAGGATTTGATTGCCTCGGATGATGTAGGTCTAGCTGGTAGGCTTCTCTTTCTGCTTGTATTTCCAGATTATAAATCATCCCTGCAACAGGGCGTCTGCCACAGCCAGGTCTCTCAGTGGTACCATGTTCTTGTTTTATATTATAATTTTCAGCTGTTCTTCTGGGCTGTTCGTATAAAGGACACATTTTACACAGTTTATGAGAATGGAGTCAAAATCAAAGCTAATAAAATTCTCCCCATCATTTCTTGGCCATGTCAAAGCATCTGTGGCTTTGAGTTCTGAGGGTACTGGGACATGGGTAGAAATGGTAGATTTGTGTATGACGTAGTTAGGCATTGTGCTCCCCAGTACTGAAATTCAATACTGCAAAAGCCAACACAAAGCAAAGCCCTACTGACCAGTGCCCAGTCAATTTACTTGATGCCAAAAAGTAGGACACTATCTGCTTGGAATCTGTATCAAGAGACTAAGGCATTTGTAGCTTCCACACATAGAAATAGAAGCTAAAAATGTCTCCTTTCCCCCTCTGAAAATAAACATATGGAGTGGCAAGCTTTGCAGAGTTCCTTCTGATTCTGCCACTTGGGTCACTGGTGGAATGGACAATAAACTCAGGTGATGGTAGTAGACAGATGCAGTTTTCTTGTAGACATCAAATTTAGATCCAGACCTTTAAAAACTTAAAGGCACTTCCTCCCTGCCCTCCCCCCCGAAACTCACAGAGCTCCATAGCCAAATCCATTTCTCAGTTTAAACATTTCCCTGACTCAACCTAAAATTTTTGGTTGCTGTCAACATGAATAAAGGAGATATTAATTTGAAAGAAGATGCTCAACAAGCTAAAGAGGCCCAAGTGTGGTACCTCCAAGTGATGCTGTCTTAAATTTGTGAATAAAATTGTCTATAGTTTAAAAGACAGTTTTGAAAGAATCTTGATCCAGGAATAAGATGCTCTCTTTAGCTCTCTACTGGGATCCCTGGCTTCTTGATCCCTTCAGTTCTTACTAGATTAATGTTTCTAGAACATTCTAGTCATCATAACCCTTATAAGAAACTTCCAGATCAGGTCAATAAAGAAATTTCTGTCTCCTGGCTTTTTGTCCCGGGCCACACACTCCAGAGTGCCAGACTTAACTATGCACAAGAGCAGCGTGGGACTGATAGCTATTGAACACTGAAACTGACTGGGGAGATTTTTCCTAGTTTTAGATGTGTAAGACTGAGAAGGCTTTATAGACAATGGTCCCATTTTACAGATGAGAAAATGAGATCAAACAGAACAAAATGTCCTGGCCCAGGTCAGTGAGGAAGTGGCAGAACTTATAGAATGACTTTGAAGATTTCTTGCCACAAGGGATGCATTTTCTACTGTAACCCACTCACACCTCTGTCCCCATGATGGCTGTATTTTCAGAAGGTGTTCTCTTCTTTGCTGCATTTGAGCTTCTATGCCCCTTTCTGAAGTTTTCTGTTCTGTCTCACATATTGTTCTCTTCACTCTGGTCTTGAACTATGTAGAATTATAGATTGCAGCTACAATTCTGTTCTTG
The DNA here is from genome assembly GCA_028658305.1 of Pachyuromys duprasi. Lineage (NCBI taxonomy): Eukaryota > Metazoa > Chordata > Mammalia > Rodentia > Muridae > Pachyuromys > Pachyuromys duprasi. Next base: position 69,582,202 of record CM053762.1, read on the forward strand.
GGGCTGCCATGGCTCGGTGGTTATAAAAGAAGTCACATTAGGGTGGCTCAGAGCTGCATGTAGCTCCAACACCTTCTGGCCTCCTTGAGCACCTGAATTCACATGCACATACCCACACAGAAACACACACAGACAATAACATAATTAAAAATAAAATAAAACTAGAAAAGGAACCACACCGTTCTGAAGTTCAACCTCTGAAGTATTGCTTATTATATTTTCTTTAAAAACTAAAAAGGCCCTCTAAAAGTAATTTTCACTTTATTTCTCCATTTAAAAGGCAGATGGCGTGAGGCAAGTCCCCATCTAAACCCAGAATTTTGCTTACCTGCCACATTTCATATTTCATAAAAACAAAAGTGAAACCTGTAAGAAGATATCAGAATTCTCAAATATTAAGTGACTGAAAATACTTAAAAGACTGAGTTATAAGATTCAGAAGAAGCCGTTCTGATAACGGTGAACTGCCCAGGAAGTAAGAGCCTGCTCCTCCGCAAAGACAGGTTTGCTGAAAATTAAACAAGGCCTGCTAACCTATCAAATAGGAGGAGAGGAACTCTCTTACGGGTGGTGTCGGAGCCTTATAAGGTTTCAAATGGTACTCCTGGTGATCCATGCTTGAATCTCCCATCCCACAGAGCACACGACATCTCAGGCTCAATACACTCCTCATTACACACGTGGTGAATATCTTTTCCTCACCAGCATAAAGAACAGAGACAAATCTTAGTGTCTGTAGGAGCCCATGAATCCCCCAGAAGCCTGGAGCAGGCACTATAGCAACACGTTCAGAAGGCAGATGCCTACCTCCTGGACCACCATGCACACACACTTCTCCTCTGAATTGTCAGCCAGCAAACTCTGGACCCCAACAAGTGGAAACTTCCCTTGTCCACTTCTCCATGGGCCCAACCAACTGCATCACATCAGCTTCTCACATACTGGACTCAGCCCCGAGTTCATCCTCATGGCCTGTGCACGGAGCTGCTAAGCTTCTTTTCCTATAAGTTTCTGTGCCCCTATCCTGTGGTTATTTGGAACCAGCCAAACATTATTTTCTATTCAGGGCTGCTTCTGGCAAAATTCCCACTGCAGGACTCTAGCACTGACAGGGGTTAATGGGTACCATTAGCCACTCTCTGCAGCCTGAGTTTGATCTTCTTGGCACAAGAAAATTCAGCTTTTGCCCTTTATCTTGTTATCCAAGAAGGTGAAAGCCCATGACAGCCAAGGTCGGCTGCAGATGCTACCCTTCCAAGTTTGAGTTGAACTGGAAAAGGAAAGCAACCTAAGGAGTGTGCACTGGGCTCTTCACCCCCCCTCCCCAGCTAGCTGTACTGTTGTTGAAACCAAGACCAACAAGAGAACACACACCAGCCCATGCCTGTCACTGCTTTGCATCCCTCCTCCCCAAGAAAGCAGAAAACAGTGAAAAGTTGCAGGAAAAACAGCTTTTAAAGCCTGCCTTTTAAAGTGTAAAGAGTTCTTGACACTCTTGTGCTCCGAAGTCCCTGGAGGTACACTCCATGCTGGCGTACACTAATGACTTTGAAAGACAATGGTCAAGGTCAACTGGATAAATGTACACTGGTCTTAAGGTCGACTCCTTGGGAGCATACACTTCTAAGAAGAACTTGGGAATTTCTGACCCTTAACCTAAGACCCCCACAGCAAAAACTGAAAACAAAAAAGTCATATTACTTTTTTAACATAAACATACAAAGTCATATTACTCTTGAAAATGCTGCAAATTGCCCATAAGGTCTAGCCCTTGCACCTGCCTTTGCAGGAAGCACTGGCTTCTCAGACCACAGACCAGGCAGCTCTATTCCAGCAAAGAATCAAGCTGTCCTTTTTTTGTGTAGCAGATGAAACAGTGGCTGAAGTTAGGAACTCAAAACCCTTGATAAGAGAAGTAAGCAGCTTGATACACAGCCTTAACCCCACTGAGGACACTATGCCACCACAGCGGGTGACCACAAGTGGGCAGGCGCTCAACATTGCTGTGCTAGGCCAACAGCTCTAAACTGGCTTTCCAAGGGAAAACCTTTTCTCTCTAAGCGTAGAATTGAGATAGTTCCAGTGCTAAGGGTTTCTGGATCTTCATTTCTGAGTTTAGCTAGAAAGGGAAACTCAACTTTCTATTTAGAAGTCCTATGTGAGGGAAATGGTGCATTGGGTAAATCTCTTGCCACACAAGAATAAGGACCTGGAACCCACATAAAGCTGAGCAGAGCAATGTACAGCTGTAGCCCACCGTTACTAGAAAGAGATGGGAGATAGAGACAGGAGACTGTCCATAAGTCTAGGGGCCAATTATGCTGGCATTCACAGTGCACAAAACCAAGAAATTCTGACTTGGATAAAGTGGAGGGCTGGGCTCCACATCTGAGTTTGGGCTCTGACCTCCACAGCATGGCACACTCGCATTCAAATACATAAATGGACACATGCACACACACACACACACAAATTGCAAAGTTGTTCCACAAATATTCCGGACCAGACCTACTCATTTCCATCTACACTTAAGTTGCAAAGTCTAAAGACGCTCTGAAATAAATATTCTGTTTGTAACATGCAAGGGTGGGGATAGGGCAAGGAAGGGGCTGGAAATGAGAGCTCCAGGGACTTCTTTCTGCAGCAGGCAGCCTCAGTATAACCAGCTCTGAAATGGACATAGGGATACACCCCTTGATGAAAGGGCAGAATCAAATTAGTTAATTGGCTTCTTCATAGTAGAAACTGTTGTTGTCTTTAAAACCTTAAGATTAATGGTGTGAAATAATGTTGTTGGTTCACAAATTGTTACATCAAACACAGGATGCCTATAAAACCCACAGCAGGTAATTATCATAAAAGTAGCACACTGTTAAAACTCCCAGGGAGAATCAGGCAGATTTGACTCTAGGAGAGCAAACAGCCTACCGGCCCCTGAGCCCCAGACTGGGCCTCCCAGGATCCAGCCAGCACCTCTCCTGAAGTTCGGCAATGTGGCAGTGGCTCTTCGCTTCTGTCTGGGTATCTTGACTCTTCTGTGAGTCCAGACAGAGTAGACTCAACATCCCCTCCCAGCTGACCCTGATGAAGATTCCAGTCTCCTTCAGTGACTGTGAGACTTGAGCCCTTTGTTGTGTTACATCAGCTCCTATTCCTACCCTCAGCTTCCAGATCTGGGCTCTACTCGTTGGGACCTGCACCACACCAGCAGGCTCATACCCTAGGCCCCTGGGCTTGCTTTCCTTCCTTATCCCATAGCTGTACAGCCTGAACCTCTCTCCTTGGGCTTTCAGTTACCTCAGTCACCTTTTCTAACTACCTAGTTCAAAAAGTACAGCTTTTGAAAAGTACAGTAACCCACACGCTTCTCTTTCCTAAGAATTGTGATTTACACAGTTCTTTCCTATCTGACCTATTGCTGCTTTTTCATGTCTTCATTAAGGCATCAGTAACCCTTCAGGGTGTACCAGGGGAGCTAAGTGGCTAGTGTACCCATTCATGCATGCAATCACAACTTTCAAAGTCACAAGTTCTATCAGGTCTCTGAATAGGAGGCAGCTATGGTGCATCAGGTCTGCTTAAGAACAAGACTCCTGTGATCCTGCCCACTCCAGTTCTCAGGAGAGTGCAAGAGTTGTGAGGGCTATCTAAAGGGTCTTCAGTGAACAATTAAACTCCCCAAACAAACAGCAAAATTTTCATCCAGGATAGAGCATCTCACTGAAGAGAAATGTTGGAAACACAATCCAGAACAGGCCAGGACCAGCAAAGGAAGAATCCCTGTGAAACTGTGGCTAGGCAACTGGTCAATAACAAGGCCACACGTTCTTAAATGGAGGGGAAAGTAGATGCAGCAGAAAAGGGGTGGGGAGAACAAAGAATAGAAAGAGGGAAGGAGGAGGGAAAGAGGAAGAGCAGGGAACTCTAGACTGGAAACAATGAAAAGACCCTTTGACTGCCCCTACCCCACCAGCAAGTAAAGTGTGACACAACAGGAAAAAAGAGTCTTATAGTAAGGCTCCCCACATAAAATGTGCATTTCTAAAAGGAGAAGAAGCAGGCCAACAGTAAAATCTACCCACAAAAACATGATGAGAAATGCAACTAACATTTCACAGTGAACTAGATGAAATGTAGAAAGCAATAGAAAATTACAAAAATATAAGGTTAAAAGTGAGGCTTTAGAAGTCAAAAACTAGAAATAAAATAATATACAACTTTATAAATGAAGAACTGGGATACATGTATAAGTGAGTCAACTTACATGCTTATATATCTATGTTTATTCTCTTGTGAGAAAGAAAGGCAAAAAGGCAAAATGTTAAAATTAAATAAAGGCAAGAAAGATTTTTTTAAATGACAGATCTAGGATATAGAAAGAAAAAGTAACATGTGGAATAGGGTTTTCATTCTGAAAAAAAAAAAAAAGAAAGAAAAACCAAAGAAGCAGCAGAGAAGGAGATTGAATACTCAAAATGAGAATTCATTCAAGCACATTTTCCTGAAACAAAATTCCTTTAGGACATCAGTTCCAAATCTACATATTATAGTTATGAAGTTGCAATGAAATAAGTTTATGCTTGGGGGTCACTACAGCATGAGGATCTGCATTAAAGGGTCACAGTATTAGGAAGTTTAGGAACCACTGCTTTAGAACTACATATTGAAAGACATAGCATAGCCCTGTAGGTGGAGACAGGAGGAGAGAGGAAAGAGTGAGCAAAAGGGAAAACAATACTGATATGTAATTTTAAAAATCACTGAATTTTAAAAGAAAAAAAAATCTCTGTTCCAAGGGGCTGTCTCTGACATGAACTCAGTGGCTGATTCTTTGATCACATCCCCATGAGTAGGGGAGCAGCCTTACCAGGCCACAGAGGAAGACAATGCAGCCACTCCTAATGAGACCTGATAGGCTAAGGTCAGATAGAAGGGGAGGAGGACCTAACCTATCTGTGGTCTGGGGGAGGGGCATAGGGGGCAAGAGGGAGGGTGGGGTTGGGAGGGGGCTACAGCCGGGATGCAACGTGAATAAATTGTAATTAATTAATTAAAGAAAGCAAAAAAGAACCCAAATAAATAGTTTCCTCCAGGAAAGAAAGAAAGAAAGAAAGAAAGAAAGAAAGAAAGAAAGAAAGAAAGAAAGAAAGAAAGAAAGAAAGAAAGAAAGAGGGAGGGAGGGAGGGAGGGAGGGAGGAAGGAAGGAAGGAAGGAAGGAAGGAAGGAAGGAAGGAAGGAAAGAAAAGTCATGACATAAAGAAGAGAAGTCACTTGGAAAGAACGTGAGGTTATCATTAAATGACTGGATAGTTGTGCCTTGTGCCCAAATAAAATAAAATGATACCTTCAAAATAAAGAAATAATGTGATTTTACATTTCATACCAGACAATTTATGTTAAAATACAAATACATAAAGTTATTATAAACATTTAAAAAACACTCAAAATACTTTTTCCTCTGAGCTCTTCCTGAGGAATACACTCAGTGACAAGATTCAGTCAGCACAAATGGTGAACAGGATGACATGAGAACAGACAATTCAGTATTCATGCCAAGAGAAAAAGAGACACAAAGGCAGAAGCTTTGCATAAAAGCCCTGGAATCCTGATTTTGCATCAAAAGAATTAGTATAAACTCATTATGTTTTATCTTTAAAATTTCCCTTTTACAGTACCACTGAAAAAGGCTAGAGAGATATAATGACCAGCCTGTAAGAAAGGGCACCTTTAAAAGATTGTGGTCTGCAAACACCAAGCAGGGCCTCTCAAAACAATGGGAGACTCAGGGTACACAGGGGTGCACCTGAGTCAACTGTGAGTCATCAGAAGCAAAGATGTGTCCCAAAACAGCAGGGACTTCAAAGGATCAAAGAGTCACTGTGAAAATTTCTACTGGCCAACCTCCAATAATTTGAACATCAGAAGAATAGCTACATTGAGTTGAAATACATAAAACATATTTAAATCTACATATTTTAAAAGTGCAAAATAGGTAAATTCAAGGAAAGAGGGCTGGGTAGATGGCTCAGTAGGTAAAGTGCTTGCCTGTGAAAGCACAAGAGCTAACCAGAGTTGTGACCCTCAGCACCCATACGCACGACCATGCCTGCCTGTGATTGCTGAGCTCAGGAGGCAGAGGCAGGGGATCCCTAGGGCAATCTGCTAGCTAGAATAGTCAAATCAGAAAGCTCTGTGTCAAATGAGAGATGCTGCCTCAGTATCTTTTATCTTGGGAACAGTCAAGGAAGATAGTTTACACACATGCACACAAGCACACACAAATCACACACATACACTCAAAAGTAGAAAAGAAATTTAACAAGAAAGAGATGGAATGGGAAAGAAGCTTTAACAGAAAACAATGTGTGCTCTTACTGGAGAAAACCAGCTCAAACCCAAACTAAACCCAAATCAACAAAGGAATAAGCTTAAAAAAAATAAATGCACCACATTTATGAGACAACTGGAAGTGTTAACAGTCATTGATATTTGAGGCATCAGAGTGTGTTGATTTGGGTGTGGCATACTATTGCAGAATTGCTGTTTTTTAAATGTTTGGTATTCCCCAGCAATATAAAAAAAAAACATTCTGGTTTTTATCATTTTAAGTCTGGGATTTATTTTAAAATATTGTAAGAGAAGAAACAAGAATAGGTGGTTCTGTTTGCACTACCACCACCCCCTTTTGTTTATTTTTGGATATTTTGGAAATTGTCCGAAGTACCTCAAAAACATTTTTTGCAGAGCTGAAGTGATGGCTCAGTGGTTAAGAGCATGTGTTGTTGTTGTGTAGAACCCAGGCGTGGTTCCAAGCTACCATATCAGGCAGCTTGTAACAACCTGTAACTCTAGCTCCAGAGGATCCAAAGACCTCCTCTGGCCTCTGCATGTACCTTCACTAACATAAACATAGCCTTCATATAGACACAAACACATACACATACATACAAACACACACAAGCATATACAGACACACAGACACACAAGGCACACATAAAGAATTTGTCATTATCACTTTATCTGAGGTGCATGAATGCTTGGCCTGCTAATGTATGTCTGTGTACCCTGTACCTCATGGTGCCTACAGGGGCTGAAAAGGGGCATCTGAGATTCTCAGCCACTGAGCCATCTCTCCAGCCCCATAGCATAATTTTGAAAATAAAAACACATTTTAAAAATTGGCATTAGACTCCAATCCTACAAAGATGGGGCTGTTAGAAGCATGGTCCCAACACGGCTAACAGGACAGAGATGGAGGCTGAGGTGGACCAGCAGGGCCAGGGCGATGACCTTCTGATCACTTAGCATGTTTAACACTGCCAGGGCATCCATTTCCTTTTTGTTTTCCTCCTCGGTTCAGTATGTGTTTGGTTTATAAAACAAGTTCTTTTTTTAATTTTTTAATTTATTTATTTTTATATCAATCACAGGTTAGGTTTTTTGCATCCCATGCGTAGCCCCCTCCCTCATTCCCTCCCACCCTCCCCAACCATCCCTCATCTCCTCCCCGCCCCCTCCAAGTCCACCAACAGGGGAGGACCTCTTCCCCTTCCATCCAACCCCAGCTCATCTTGTCTCCTCAGGGCTGGCTGCAATGTAACAAGTTCTTATTTGAAAAGTTGGGTCATTTTGTTTTTTTCTAATGATTTTGTTCTTTTCTTCATTTTTTTTCCTTCTTCATTTCTCCAGTTTAGCTCAATTTCTTCTGAAGAGCCTCTAGCAAACTGGCTACTAAAACTTGGCAGCTTTATTGTTGAATGCATTCAATTATCATTTTTTAAGTCTAGCACCACATTCCTTTAATGATTTAGGATCTTGCACGGTTTTAAATGTCTCCCAAAGCTTTCGTTGTAAATTGTGCTAAACATCAAAGGAGGTAGTGATGCCCAGATGCTGCTTACCGCCTGTGAAATTCCCAGCATTAAAGAGGACACACAGCCCTCAACAGATTCCCAGTCAGGGCCAGGCAGAAGGAAGCAACCTGCATTTTGGATGCTGATCCAAAGCCAAGCATTGAGTATGAAAAAGGCATTAGAAAATCTTGTTCCAAATGGACCTTTTGCAGCAGTTCCTCTGCTTTTGTTTCAAGAGCCACCAGGAAGCACTGTGAAGATTCCCTTATCCACAGTGGTGGCAACCCCTCTAAGGCTGCAGCCAGCTTACGGCTACTGTCTCTGGGTCTCAGGAGCATTTAAACACACACACCACACACACACACATGGTGTAAGCCAGAACTTTAGGCAAGTTCTCATCCTTTGCACACTGTCATCATATAACAGCAAAACCAATGTATGCGGACATTACTGTGTTTTCCTCTGCAGTTCTGCCATGATATGGCGCCTCTATAATACAACATTCCCAGCGCCTCTGCCTCTCATCCTTTAATTTTAGAATATTTGTGTAATTCTTCTTGGGGAGGATATGGGCAGGGTAAACTATTTGAAACTATTTGTCTTGTTCCCAGGAACCACCCATCTTGGTCTTTGAGACAGTCTCTCACTAGGACGCACAGCTCACCAGTTTAGCTAGGCTGGCTCATGAAAGAGTCCCAGGACTCCTACTATGTCTTCTTCTGCAGCGCTGAGGTCATGAGTGTGGCCTCCCCAGTGCTGGGAGCATGAGCACACACTGCCACACCCAGTTTGGTGTCATCAAACTCAGGTCCCCATGTTTGTACCACAAGCACTTCACCAACTAAACTTTTCTCCAGCCCTGGTTATTGCTATAATTCTGAGGGTTTATTCTAAATATATATCTTGGATGTTACCAGCAACGGATTTTTTAAGGTAACAAAAAGCAATCTCTATTCACCCCCACACCACCAGTAATCTCTCTTGGCTTGTGTATTTCAAGATAGGTGGGTTTTCCACGGATATCTAGCACAGGGTGTGTTGTGATGAATTCTGTTGTGCAGAAATGCTGCAGAAAGGTCCCTGCTTTCCCTTCTAGCACTGTAACATCTTTCATGCCATTAGGTACCTTCTCTGTTTATCTCCAGACTCTTTTTAGCACAAATTGTACTCTAGCTAGGTCTCAGCTCTGGGAACAGCTGTGCAGCCAAGAGTCCCCTTGATTTACTTCTGAAAGACCTGCCTTCTAGAAGATGAAGCCACAATGTGGAAAAGGTTCTTGGAACCTATGGCAAGCACACCCTCCTGTACCCTATGGCTAGCCTGTCTGCATGTGGACTTTGATTTGGGGCCCCAGATGAGTCTCTGAGATCAGTGGATCCATCTTCAATATGGAACTAGTGAAGTGCTACCTCCTAGGGCAACTTTGAGAATAAATAGAAATGTATAAAAGTGTTTAGGACAGCAAGAAATGGTGAGAAATGCTCCAACATGTACCTACTATTCAGTGTTAACATTATTCAGCTGTGGGATCCAGGGTCCTTTTGAGACCTCATTCTCTCCCCTCCACTTAAAACCACTTTTGACCCTTCCATGATCTTCCTGGATGGCCTTCATCCCCTTCTGCCACAGCCTTCTTTGTGCTCATACTTGTAGGCACTTTTTTTTCTATTTTATTCCAAGCCCCACATTGGGTGCCACTTGTTGGTGTATTTTTTAAATCTATTTTATTAGGCTCTTTAAAAAAATCTATTTATTATGTATACAATGTTCTGTCTGCATGTACACCTGCACACCAGAAGAGGACACCAGATCTTATTATAGATGGTTATTAGCCACCATGTGGTTGCTGGGAATTGAACTCAGGACCTCTAGCAAGAGCAGCCAGTGCTCTTAACCTCTGAGCCATCTCTCCAGCCCCTGTATTGGGTTCTTATACCTCTACCCTTCCAACCATTATCCCTTCCAACACCAGGTGGAAGAGACAGAGGTTAGTGGCAGGTGGGGGGGGGAGGTTGAGGTCTTTTTAGACCACTTCCTGCTGATTAGAAGTGTTGAGTTCCTTGGGGCAAATCCAATCTTCAACTCATCAGGATGTCTCCAACTTCTTGTTGCCTCTTTTCTCTTGACCACTTAGCAAACCACTAGCAGGAGGAGAACGAGGATAAGAAGGATGAGGAGGAGGACGAGGAGTCAGCAAGAGGAACAGCCACGTCTCTTTCCTTGAGGCTCTGATCTTTTTTTACCCTCTGTAGAGACCCTAGAATTAATCTATCTTCAGCTGGCAGAATCATGCCAGAGTACGCATGAGGCAAATGATCTATTGCTGTGGCCAATCTGAAGCAGCCCCATATTACACACCTGGGATTAGAACAAATACGTGTTTACATAATATAACTAGGTTTTTAAAGACAGCAAAATTCTCACTACACATACTTCCCCACCATTTTTTTCTACAAAGCCCACACTCCAATACCCTAACCCAATTAAAAAAAAAACCTGTACCATCAAATGTATAACAGAGCAGTGCCACCCAGACAGTTAACCTAGAGCAGGAGGCATGCCACCTTCTTCTTCTTTTTCTAAAGGGGAAAAGTTGCTGGCACTTGGCTGCTAGCCTTGCCTTTGCTCATAAGACTGGGGTGATGCCAATCAGGAATGTGAAACATGAGGCTGCTCTGGGACAAAGAAAGTGGAAGCACATAGGAAGCTGGTTGAGGGGGATACAGGGCAGACCAGCAAGGAAATTGAAGGGACTGAATTTGGGGGAGGGAGCAAAGGACAAAGGACATAATAAAGGAAAAGATAAATAAAGGCATTGAAACAAAAGCACAGGCAGCTGTGAGCTGCCTGACCTAGGTCCTGGGACCCAAACTGGTCCTCTGCAAGAGCAGCAAGTGCTCTCAACCACTGAACCACCTCTCCAGCCCCCAAGGAATCTGACACATCTGGTCTCCACTGGTACCTGCACTCACATACACGTAATTAAAAATAAGATAAATCTTTATAAATAAGGAATAATTGGCTAACGTTATAGCCGTTCTGCAGATCTTGTGGAAAGGTCTCTGTGGAGCTGTGCAGGTGAACTTGGTGTCCCACAGTGTGATTTGTGCTTCTTTTGGATCCTGTGAGCATTCAGAAAGCCAGAGCTGATTCTGGCTCTAATTGCCATAGCCCTGAGTGTGGCCTGTATCCCAGATCCTAGGTTAGGAGACGCCTATGTGGCATCTGCAACCCTCACCCACCATATATAAAGTAGCCTGGTGTCTCTCTACAGCCCCACTGGGTCCTAACACAAACTCTCAGAGAGCATAACCATCACTTTTATTATGTTATTATAAATAAACATAGTTTTTATTGTGTGTTTATACATGTGGTTTATACGTGTGTGTGCAGTTGCATGTACCCATGTATGTTCACAGAAACCAGAGAACAATGTCTTGCTCTATCATTTTCTGCCTTCTTCTTTTGAGATAGTGTCTCTCATTGAACTTGAGCTAGGCTAAAGCCAACAAGCTCCGTCCATGCTCTTGTCTCAGCTCCCATGTCTAGGATCACAGACATAAGCATGGTCACAATCGGCTTCCTGCATGGGTTCTCTGGATTTGAACTCAGGTCCTTACTCTTGTGCTGCAAGCACACTCACCCACTGAGCCATCTCCCCTGCCCCAACTAAGACAGTTTGAAACTTCAGTGGTTTGCCTGACATAAGATGATCTACACATAGCACCTTAACATTACCTATCTGTGACCCTCAGCTTCTCGGAGTTCCATCCCTACCTAAGAATTAATTTGTGTTTCTGATTGTACCATTGTTAAAGTTTCATATCAAAACTACATCCTACTCTCAAAATGAGACTCAAGAAAATAGCTCTTTTTTTCAAATATTTTGTTGTATGTGTACATACTGGAGGGGGAGAGGGAGAGGAAGGACTCTAAGGAGACTGTTTAAGATTTTGGTGCAGCTACTTAAAAATAAGTACATAATGTTGTTTGATTTTGGAGAGGCGTGGAGGGATAGTAAACATACCGTGCGCCAGCCCTCTGCGTGCTGTACTACCTGGGAAAAGCATTGTTTGTTCACAGCAAATATGTAACCACAAAACACATTCAAATGCAGAAAAATCATCTGACCAAACAAAATCATGATAAATCAGCTTGAAACTTGTTGCCATTCCTGGCTGTTAAATATGCTCAGCAGGGGGAGAGACGGCGTTACTCACCAACTTAATTGTCCACGTAATTAAAGGGGTTGTTGCACTCTGATTTATAGGTTGGATCTTCTAATTACTTAGCTGTAGCAATTAGGATTTTCTTTGTATTACACTTCTCCAGGCCAAAGATGCCTTCTATCGCTTGGGCCAGCTTTAGGAGGGCAAATTCTGGCTATGAACACATCCCCCAGAGCTTCCTCTCAGCTTGAGACTGTTCCCAACAAGGGATCTTCAAGGCAGGTCTAACGCCATCAGGAGAGGATGAGAGGACAGTCCCTGTGGAGACAGAACAGTGTCTCCTTGAAAGCTGAATTTGCTTCAAGGTCCCCCTGCCACTCCAAGCTCAAGGTTTTAGAAGCTTGGAGTTCTGTCTTTATCTAGTGCAGACTTCTCTTAATAGGAAAGATCAGAAGAGCTGGGAAATTGAACAAATATGTTTGGCCATCACTTTAAGTTCTTCATTATTCCATCAAAGTATAATTTTAAGGTCAGGGTGTGGTGATGGCTCAGTTAGTAAAGTGCTTGGTCTTGCAAGCTTGAAGACCTGGGTTCAATTCCCAGAATTCAGTGGGGGAGACAACATTCAGGTGTGGTAGGATATGATAGCACACATGCACATGCACGCGTGCACAAACTCAGACACATACATGTAGTATATAATTTTAAGAAAAGGATCTCCAGCACCATCGCCCATTCTTTACTTAAAACACTGTACACACTCACAGCTTGGCACAGGAGTAAAAGCTATGGACTTTGGAGTCAAAATTTCACTCAGAAATTTACTAATTCTATAGCTTCAAGGATTTAGTCTAAGATTCGAGTCTTTTAGCTGTAAAATGGGGACTAGGACTAACAACGGTATCTAACTCAAGAGTTCTGAAGAGCAAACATGATAAAACTTTAAAGCATGGATTCACCAAAACACTCAACACATGCATTATTTGCATGTGACTCATATCTGGACCCTATGAACCATTCACTCATTTTTGCAACCAATTGTAAGCATCTATTGACTGACCCAGGAGGCCATGTTCTTTTCATTACCCTCCTTTGCCCTCCCAGGACATAAACCTTAAAGGCCTAGGCACATGAAAGCCATTTATCATGTTGAATGAGAAAAATTCAACTTTTTGAAGTGTCAGAAGGCTTGGATTTAAGCTCGTGTAAATCAGCTTTGGAGTACCATGGGGCTCTGAAGAACACACACACCAAAGCCTCGGCGTGTAAGGGCACATGTGGCTGGCACACTTCCCATCGAGCGGGCAAGTCAAACAAGACTGTGAAGTGGAAGCTCAGTTGTGCCTTTCAGAGATGATGTGTGAAACCTGAACTAGGCTTCACATTGGCTGAGCTGTGCCACATGCCCAGCTCAGTGCTGGTTCTTGGGACACAGAAGCAGACCAGGAAGGCTCTTGTTCTCAGCGTAGCTTTTTTCCTAAATACATCATGGTGCTTGCCTTAACAGCACAAGGAATGGTAGGCCAGTTTTCCGAGATCTTCCAGACCACAAAGCTTGCCCCATTTACTTTTCTTAGGAACAACAAAATAGTGTGGTTAGAAAGAGAACAGCATCCTTAGAAACATTATAGCACTCATTGACAAATCATATGACTTCCATGGTTAGAGTGTCTCGCTCTTGCTCTTGCTCTCTTTCCCTCCCCTCCCTCCCCACTTCCTTTCTCTCTCACCACCACTTAACAGAATTTTCTTCTAATAATAGTCAAAAGTTTGTCACAATTACAAATTGATCATCTCTTTCAGGATACGAGGGGACTTCAGCTGCGATAACCAGCAACAACCACCACCCTTAATGGATGAAAGCATCTCTTAAAAAAAAGTTATTGCTAGCTCATTGGAAAAGCTTACATGCAACATGGACGCCTTCCTTCACCCAGGATGCTCATGCGCAGTCTGCCCTCTGGTGGCTGAGTATTTTATTTTATTTTATTTTATTTTTTTGAACTTAACACTCTCTAGTTTATTTCTAATAAACAACACTTGATGCTTGACTCACAGATTTTATTTACATTTGTCTACAGTATCATTTCTTTACGAAATGACCTAGTACAGCTCAATTAAACCAAATCAAATCATAATCATCTGAACTGTTTGTAAACTCCTATTAGCTAAATTTATAATCTTGTATTTGCCTAGTACAGCCCAAGTTTTAAATACAGAAAGCACAAGAACAAACCAAGGCTAACAGGTCGGATCTAGAAGATCTGGGCAACTCAGGAAATCGACTTTCAAGAAGTCTGAGGCACAATTACAAGAGAGTAAGAGTTCGTGTGCAACCTACAGTAAATGCAGCAAGGAAAATAAGACAAAAACACAGGAAAGCTTGTAAAAATATTACCAAAATAGTTCTACATACAATATTTTGTTTTCATCCTTAGATCAGTTGAGGAGAAAAACACTCACTTTAAAATAAAAACATTGTTTGATCTGTCTACTAAACATCTTAGAATGCTTTATTTAAACTGCAGCAGACAAATACTAAAGAGGAGAAACAGGAAAAATAATTCCCTAACAAGGAGCCCAGCAAAACTGTCGGTCCCTTAGATACTTACCTTGCTTTGCTGCTGAAGAGACTGTTAAGAGAAACGTTTTAACTTTTAAACTAGAGAACAAAATGGATCTCAAGTGACCAGATTTTAATTTGAGAAATAAAACTCTGAAAGCATTTTAAGCCATATGTTTTTTTTTTCCAGGTGAGGAGAAAAATGTTTTGCTTAAATCACGCAGATATAAAAATTCTTGTTACTTAGATATCTACAGTGTTGAAAAATCAGACATCTCAAGGCAAATGTTCACTTAAAATTCATGTCTCTATCAGCCTGTCACTGAAAACAGGCTTCAAAAGCTTTCTTCAATTTGCTCATTAACTATGATTTATCCTTTTTTAAACCTTTATTAATTAAGTACAATATTTGGTAACTAGATTTAAAGGATATCCACATTTCTTAAATTTCTAACTCAGAGGCATTTTGCAATAAGATGTGGATAATCTTTCCCACCTGCAATTGCTAAGATCCTCTTGCATTAAAAGTGGTGTAAAGCTGATAGGAGAGACGATGATTCTAAGGCACCCTCAGCACAGAGAATTTAAAGTTCTCAGTCGTCAGCTTTGCAACATAGGTAACTTCTGGTAAGAAATTACTGGCCCAGGTAAACAACATAACCAGGTTG